>CAKNWT010221533.1:0-11190 GCA_932066315.1 Andricus coriarius
ATTTTTAATTCAATGTTGAAATATGAATTTTCTATCACGATTTCGATTGGAGGGCCCCTCTGACGTCAAAGGGGTCGGATTTTCCACCAATCACAGCTTATGTGTCAGTAATTCTCAAATATCTTTTTCTGTGCCGATGTTTTGTTTTGGTAATCTGCACGTCGAAAATAGAAGTCTCAAAATATTGTTTAAAAAAATGTCAAAGGAGGGCTTTGTAAAAGCCAATAGCAGAAATTTCCCGAAAATAGAGATATTTATGGTGATAGTGATTTCGTAAGTGCAGAAATACGAGGAGTGAAAATGAAACGGTTAGATGACATAACCTTAAGTTTCATTAGTTTCCATCAAAGCCACATCGTCACATTGATAATTATGAGAACCTCTGAGTCACGTGACACCCACGTGACACCAACTTGAATAAGTGTTTTCCCGCCTTCAATTTTTAATAATTTTTTTCTGTTGAACAACACAACAGAAAAAAAAATTAGAACGCACATTGAGTTTATATTAAAATTATGTATTAAAAAAGGATTTTATCTAAAATTGCGAAACAACCCTATAGCGCGAAGTAGGTGATTGCTAAGAGTGTGAATTTATTAGCATGAGCTGAAGGCGAATATAAAAATCACAAGGAAATAGCAATTACCCGTGCGCATGTGTGTCACGCTCTATTTTTTGCAACAACCATAACCATACGAGAAAGCTACAAGCTTAAGGCTGCTGTGTAACCAGCTCTAATCGATTCTAATCGTCAGTTTATAACATGGATGTCATATCATGGTGTTGTATAAGCGGTACTCAGAACTCAAAAATGAAATCCATTTGTACCTATCTCTATTAAAAATAACAATCACGGTTAGTCGCCTTCAGGTGCCAGTGGGGCGTTCCTGGAATGTTGCAGTGAAACTTTCCCAAAGGGCGGACATTTTACACGTCCCGGGAACGTTCCTGGAAGGTTCAGAAGGTGCCCACGGAATGTTCCAGGAACCTTCCGTACTATTAGGGTAGCTTTTGCATGGAACGCATTCGTAAATTAATTTAATTAATTTAATTTTTGTAGGAAAACAAGTCTAAGGAAAAATAGTGACAGGTTTAGAGAAAAAAATTGAAACTACATATAGATTTCTATACAGTCCGTCAAAGTAAATTAAAATAAAAAAGTAATAATAACCAAAGTAATAATTAAATTAATAATGTAATTAACTGACAAAATAATTCATCTCGAAATATAGTTTAAAAATTAATTTACATAAGTAAAAAATAATAACTAATCTTAAAACAAAATGTTTTTAAATTTTAAAAAAAGGTTCTTAAAATCTACAGGTAGGTAAATTATATTCACGAAATATAAATATATGCATTACATTTATTTTGAAACGTATAATAAAGTAAACATAATTAGTCAATCACATTGATGATTAATTAAGCAAATATAATTTTGTATGCGGTATTCATTGCAATAAATATTAAATTATGTATTTACGTTTCAAATAACGGTTATGGTTAATAAAAAACGGCACTGAAATCCTTGGTACTATTTGAAATAATATAACTAATCAATCTTATTGATTAATAAAATCATATTCATCCAAATAAATATTAAATGATACATTTATCATAAATTGTAGACTTTCTTAGATTTTATATTTCTTAAGGAAATTCTCTCTTTTAATCTAAACAAACTTTTAATTGAAACGCTTAAAATTAAAAAATTTAATTATTTGTAATTCCACCACCAAGAATAGTACGCAATCAAGCTCAAAAATAATTTTGATTAAACAAAGACAGCCAGTACTTTGTGCTTCGGAATTACGACAGAAAAATCGCACGGATATTTTCATTAAAGTAATTCGAGAAAGTGTACATAACAAAATATCTAGATATATTTGTCCAATAGGACAAATAAATGTAGTCATTTTGTTATTTATTATTATGCTTTGTATTTATTTATTATATTTTATAAATATATTAGGATGATTAAAAAAATGATTCTAGAATCTGAACACGCCCACTAGCCTAAGTTTTACCATTTTAGTCAATAAAATATTCAATATAAAAAAATATCAAAATCGGATATGATTTAGAGGTCCCTTATGTGAGTTTTGTCTTGTTTATTGATTTTTGGTTATTTTTATTTTCTCAATTTCTTGAAAATTCATGTGTTCAATTTGTATATCTATCAAAACATTGAGAAAATAAAAACAAGAAATAAATAGAAAGACAAAACTCAAATAAGAGGCCTGTAAATCATATCCGATTTTGAACTTTAAATACCTTAATTTTTAAGTGTTTTAATTAAAAGTTTGTTTAGTTTCAAAAATAACACTATCCCAAGGAATGAATATGATAATATATGATTGATTAGTTATATTTAAACATGTGATTGGTTTAATCAATGTGATTCTCGAATTGTGATTGTACTATATGAAAACGATGCTGTTTTTATCATGAAATAAATGAATAGTTAATTCAGTATTTACTAAGGCGATGAATGTGTCTTATTTACTATTTATTATACGTTTCGAAATAAATATGTTGCATTTATTTATGTTTGGTGAATATAATTTTCCTATCTGTAAATTTTCAAAAAATTTGTTTTAGATTAATT
This sequence comes from Andricus coriarius, assembly GCA_932066315.1. Lineage (NCBI taxonomy): Eukaryota > Metazoa > Arthropoda > Insecta > Hymenoptera > Cynipidae > Andricus > Andricus coriarius. Next base: position 2,609 of record CAKNWT010221533.1, read on the forward strand.
TTTTTTTAATTAGTTATTAATACATGTTTTTTAACTTATGTAAATTGATTTTTAAAGTATATTTCAAGGGAAATTATGTTGTCAGTTAATTACATTATTAATTTAATTATCAACTTTATTTTTATTTACTTTGAGAACTATATGTAGCTTTAATTTTATCTCTATCCCTGACCCTACCTAATGTCTGTTAATCTATCATATTAGTTTCACCATTTTTTATTGAAAAATAAGATTTTGTAAATTGTTTGTGCAATGTCCCATAAGAAATAATGTTAAACCAAGGCCCATACGCAGTGGTGCTCTCTGTCGAAATTGTTTTGGCACCACCAAGTAGGAAGCGCTTATTTGCGGACGTCTATTCAAGCTGTCGGTTAGGGGTCTGAAACTGGACAGTAAGAGCCCTGTGTTATAACCTCTAAAATAGATAACCCAATTGTGTTTATGGACCCTCATTATTCCAACAATTTCACAGTCTCCTTGCAGTCTGAACATCACTGTATATTTATTATTTGACTTTAAATGAACATTACGGGCAATTCTCTTTTTACATTTACAAACTTATAATTATAAACACTTAACGTGTGGAAAGATCTGCCGTGAGCACAACACTCTGTCATCCTTCCGCCACGTCTTCCTACTTTTTCTTTGAGTCCTTGTTTTACACAGATCCGGACCTCACAACGTTAACATAATTATTACGTCGAGCTTGTGAGGTCAGTTATACACCATTAATATCCAGAAACTTTCAGAATAAATCCTCCAGAACAATAACTCTCGTAAAAAATCTTTCGGAACAAATTTTTCTTAACAATATTTCTCAGAACAAATCTTTCATGTACTTTTTTTTTGCATTTCGTACAATGTTTCTGATCAATGTAAATAATGTCAAATTTTCTTATAAATAATAGTATATTTTTAATATAATAACAAATATTTCAAGTATCATAGGAAAAATAAACGAAAGGAGGGGTTTTTGATAAGGCCCTTTATCGGCCTCCCCCCTGAATTATATTTTTTAAAGTTTATTATCGAGATCATTCTCATTTTTGTATAATGTAAAAAATATAAGGTTTCCAAACATACATATACTTGTTGTGTTACTTGATAGGACCCTTATGAAGAAAACGCTAAACTTAGCATATATGGTGCACAAATACATCAGCTGCTATATACAAAAAAATCGTCGTGTTACTACATTGCGCTCACGGTAAAAAATAAATAAATAAAATATCAAAAATTAAATTTATTTATTTCTTACCATGAGCGCAATGTAGTAACACGACGATTTTTATGTATATAGTAGCTCATGTATTTATGCACCATATATATGTGAAAATTGTTTTGTTACTCAGTTGCGCTCTATACGAAATAACTACATAAAGATTGCAAAAACTACAAAAATGGCTTATTTTTGCAAAACAAGCTAAGCTTAGCGTTTTTTTCATAAGGGTTCTATTAAGTAACACAAAAAGTATATGTATTTTTGGAAGCCTTATATTTTTCACATTTAAAAAAAAGAAGAATGATCTCGATAATAAATTCTGAAAAATAATATTCGGGGGGGGGGGGGGGGGCTAAAGGGCCTTATCGAAACCCCTCCTTTCGATTATAAAAATATACAAAATTACTTTTTTTTAAAAACGGCTGCGCCGATTATTTCAATTCTTGTTGATGAATAATCTATAAACAATACAGATGTGAAATCTGCAAAATAACTCACAGTGCAAATACCTTTGGGTTAAATCACGTTAAGGCTCACCGTGCAAAGCATTACATTACTTTCTAGGTGCTTCATAACAAACTTAGAAATTGTTTGTCCGATTTCATCCTTTTAGGCGGACAGTTAAACTTCGAGTTCACGGGTTGGATCAAGTTGTCGGCTAACCCGATAAACCGACAACTCGAACCGGAGCCATTTTGCATACGAGTAGTCAAAGCTTATTTTTTAAAAATGGATTTTTTCCCCATCAAGGTCAATATAGGCCTTTGAAGGGGAAGAATTCTACCTTTTTAAGACTATTTTTAAAAATGGATAATGTAGGAGTTTGCCAAAAATTTATTTAAATATTTGATTTCGAAAAATCGAGGTTAAAAATGAGTTTCTACAAAAATTAGTAAGGTAGTTTTGAAGTGCATAAAATAGTATAATTGAGTAACTAGTGGCAATCGGTTGCCCCGCACGAGTTACTCATACTTTTTTCTTATAAGTGCATAACAAGGGGTGTTGGGGCGAGGAACGGGGGGTTCTTGAGGCGGAGCCCCCTGCCAAACAAAACATCTACTGATGTATTGGTTATGTAGTTATCAAAAATAAAAGATACTCGGGATTCCCCCAGTAATGCTAACGGACCGCGACTATTTCAACTGCGCATATACCGAAAAGCGCGGGTCTATTTAAAATTATAAAGTATAAACTTGTTATATTAGATACATTAATAATAAATTATTTAAAGAAATTAGCGATTTCTCAGATTCAATTTAATTAATTTGTTAAAAGTGAAAATTTGTTTAAAATATTTATCTGTATTATAATTGATATTATTTATTGATTTCAAATAAACCCGTGCTTTTCGGCACATACTCAGTTGAAAAAGTCGCTTCGCCGAGTTTCTACTGATTCTTTTTAATACCAAGAGATGGCGGCAGGCTTCGATTGGCGTGAAGAAATATATTTTTTTACGTGAAAAAATATCAAGGACATTTATGAAACGAACTTTTAATACAGTGCAATAATGATTTCCTGGGGAATTTAACATCTTACGGTTGCTAAACAGACGTGCAAAGTAGCATTTCCTACGCACGTATAACAAAAAGATCTTTTCAAATCACCCATAGTTTTTAACAATCGAGGACGTTCAACCCGAGATATTCAAACTTGAATCTCGGAGGGCATAGCCAAAAGCTGAAAATTGAGGCCCCGGCCGTTTCTCTAAACCCTTACAATTTGCACCATGACTTTAGGACCAATAGTCACTAACATTTATAATATTACAGGTAAGCTTGGATCCAGCGCAACAAAGTGGATCTCTCTGCATTCAATTAATTTGCTGGTTGGACGATCGACACCTTCCCTGTGTGCCTCCAGTTTCGGTAACTGTCCCCGCGGATTACCCGTTGACCCCACCACGATGCGTGATGGCACCACATGAATATACGACTGCTTTTTTGAATGGAGTCAAGGAAGCGCTAAGCGCTAGAATATCGAAGCTTCCTCAGAGATTCTCTGTTTCGCAGCTATTAGACACCTGGGAAATGAGTGTCCGTCAGGCTAGTGCACCATCAACCAAACCCCCAGCTTCAACTACTGTTTTAATGGGTGTTTAGAATTGAAACGTTTTCCTTACCTACGCTTCATTTTTTGTTACATGTTTTCCTAATATTTACAATTTACTTCAGTTTTATTTTAGTGGCTCAATGGCCGAGATATTGAAATTTGATATAAAAGTGTTTTTTACTACAGACTGCGTTCGAAATTTTAGATTCTTTATCTATCTAAAATAAATAATCTCAAGATTATAGTTAGATGCAGTTCTTTATAGTCAGAGAGAGAACTGACCTCGCGTTGCCTTAATACTGGTGGTTTACCGTTGACTTTCGCTTGCATAAACGCCTCTTCGGCGTGGAGTATTGCACTCTGATTTCTCGTGTAACAAACACAGGTTAAACTGTTACCGAGAGCTGTTTTTATCGATGTTAAAAATGTTTTTATTTTATTTTTACATGGATTTTGAAGTTACAAATGAATTACGGTTTGCACTGTTGTAGAGCAAGCTTTATTTTTTGTATGAATGTCTACATAACTTTTGTATGTAAGTGATTGGTTTTCATTCTTAATTCTACTTTTACAAAAATAAAATATACGTTTTTTTTATTTTAAAAAAGGTAAAGGGAAAGTGTGTTAAAGTGTCGGAGGTTGTATTTGTCTCAACCTAGATTTTATAATGAATAAACTCTCTCGAATTGTTAACTGATTCTCGAACAGGTACTTGAAAATAAAATTATATAAAAAAAGTTCATGCTTGTTTGATTACCTGGAAAACAGCGACGTGAAAAACTGAAAACAGAGCAAGAAGTCATCTGGTGTTTTTATCTGATAATATTCAAGGCTGTAAATTTATTTTCTTAAGTACTTCATTTATTTTTGGGATGCATAATGAGAGGTCTGTTTTTTTGATAAGAATTTCGTCCCGCAACCCAGGAAATTTGATTAAAAAAGTGGCAAGAAACCGTATATCAGCGGATTTTTGTTTTCCTGTGGATTGTGCATCCAAGAGTTAAAAGTGTTCTTACCAAAATTAAAGTAGGTCAAATTCAGTGTAAAACTAAAAAAGAAGTGGTCTATGTATTACATTGGTCTGCAAATTTAAACTTCTTCGTCTGCGAATGGGAAACCGAAAGAATTTTTCGCTTAAAGCACGGTTCCGGGGTCAAAATTTGTGTATCACGTCAAGTTTTTGAAAAAAAGGGGGCTGGAACTTCCGAAAATAGTGTTTTTGGTCAATTTTTAAAAATTGTAGGGGGACAAGCAGACCTGCTTAGAGCCTTCAAGGATATCTCAAACTAAGGCTTGAATAACTTTCCACTTTAAGCCGATCCTAGTTAGAACTCGATCACATGTGACCTTGGAGTACGGGGTGCGTTTATGTCTAAGGGTGTAGAAGTTTGAATTCATTCTAATAAGGGGTTTTTTTAAGGGTGCGTCATGGGTTTATCCATTTAGGGGGAAGTCAGTGGCGTTTCTATGGTTGGTCTGTATTCCAGTTTTGATTTGATATAATTTTTCATACATTTTGCACGCATTTTGTTGAATGTAAAAAGAGGTTTCAACCGCATTTTGCTCAAAAACTTGATACCATAAACAAATTTTACCAATAGTCTAGGAGTTGTGGTCTGTCGAAAATCCCGGTTTTTTCGATTTTTTGCTAAAAATCACAAGTTAGATTAAATGCTGTGTAAGATAACAGAAAAAAATCCCCCCCCCCTAATACATCACGAATTTTGACCTTGCAAGGTGAGCCCGTACTCTATACGGTGACTAATGTACAAGGTGGAACGCAATTTTTTGAATGCGTCTGAATGCGAAAATAAGAGATTTCGCATTCAAAGGGTTCGAATATGTTTCAATGCTCACAGCAAAAAAGAAAGAATTGCTACGAATTGGGGCGAATTAACATTTTTGAATGCGCCTGAATCCCGTTTTCTAATGCGTTTAAACGAATTGAGACGCATTTAGATGAATAAGACAGCGCGAATTGAAAGCGTGTGAATTCATATGAATGCGTGGTCAAGGTTAATTCGAAAAAAAATTAATAAAAAGTGCTTGTGTCGATACTCGAACCAGCGATCCCTCGTGTATCAGTCCACAGTGTCCCCACTGATCTACGGGAGAATTTACTAAACATATACTACAAATTCTGTATGCCCCGCACGTTGGTTTCTCTTTCCGTATTAAATTGTATAAATCAACACGTGCTGAAATTCGCCGTGACAAATTGGGGCGAATTCGAGTGTGTATTTTACTCTCGAGAATTGAGACGCATTGACCAATGTTGAAGCGTTTGCTTGCTGACCCATTGAAGCGAATTCGCTGACTTCAAACCTGTTCACCGTATTAGTAGGTATAGAAAGATTCAAAATTAAAATACCGTCTCCTCGAATTTACACGTACACTAGTCCAATGCGTCATTGTCGCAAAGTAGGATTTTCGGGGTGTCTTAGTCTTTTCAATTCAACTCATATCAATACTTTCTTTTTTGCTGGGCTACATAATATATATGGTTGATTAAAAAAGAATAGTTAGTACTTTTTAATCAATAAACAATTGTTCAATCAAATCTATTTTCATCACCCATCGAATGTGTATTTTTGTTGCATTTTTAACTCCAATTTCTGTCAGGGAGGCTTATAATTAATATATACACCGACAGATTAGAAGACCAAATCTGTCGAAGGAGCCGCTTTTATCTGCTTCGGAGAGCCTCCTTTACTAATGTTATATCCTGAATGCGGCGCTCAGGCACGCCTAGGATTCGGTAGGTCTCTTCAGCATCAAGGTGTCGAATAGCATTCATATCTACGACCGCAGGGTCCTCGGGAACATCAGCAACTCGTCCTCTCCTTAGATGAATCTTGGCGCACTAGTCCAATTTAAAGTCCATACCAATCACTCCTGTATACCTTTGGACAATTCTTAACACTAAAAGTACCGGCATTATCTGATGATTTTTGAATGATTTCTAAATAATTTTTTTTTTCAAAGTGCGCATCCAATATTTTCGTAAAAATGGTAAAATACTCCTAATTATAAATAATTTAGTCACAAAACGCCAGCTCTCTGCAAGCAACCGCTGCAGAGATTTACCATTCTGAAGCTGATTAGCTTTAGAAGTATAGACTTCAGGTCATCCATATAAAATACGTGAGTGACCTTATCATCGCGATGATTATCTCGTTGCAGAGGTACTCAGGGGAATCGCGTAGTGGGAGAGATAGTGGCAGAAGTGAGATTCAATAGAGGAGAGGGCTCACGGTGTCGCTCTGAAAGACGCCCCTCGGGAGGATGATGCTGTTAGTTTTCACACAATATTTTCCAGATGAGATAGTAAATCTGGATTTCGAAAAGGGCTTCAATCTCTCTGCGCATCTCACTATATGTGGATGAACCTTCAAGCTTTCCAACAGACAGGTCTCGTATTGAAACCTTTGTCACGTTTCTTTACGAAATCTGCGAGTAATTTTTCCAAGCCTATGGGATGTTAAACCGAAAGCTTTCCGTTAGTTAATCCAGGTCATCGACAGGTGGCGCTGGTAGAATGCTGCGTCTCTGCAGACGCACCTGTCGGTTAGCAGGTTCTTCCGTCAGCCTGCTACACCTTTTCTCGAGATTGTTCGCAAAATCTCTCCCCAAACAGGTCCAATTGACCGAACAATCCTGTCGTTCTGGGTAGATTTAAAGATGTTGCACAGCGTATTTAGACAAGTTATTGGCCTGTAGCTCTTTGGGTTGGCCAAGTCGCCTTTCTGCGGTAGAAGTACAGTGCGTTCTAGCACGAGCCACTGCAGAATGGGCGTCTCCCACCTTCAATATGAGGTGAAGATCCGGGCTAGATACTGGTCCTGCAGCGGAGAATTTCTTCGTGCCCCTTAGTACTTTCTTTACCTCTTCGGCAATGATTATTGGATAATCGTCCTCAGATGTTATCATATTTTCACGTAACTCCTTGAAGCAGATGTTATCCTTAGTGTCGTCTTCCTTCCAGATATGTCGAACTCGGGCTTGGGTGGATTTTTGACAGAAAGAGGGATATCGCTGACGAGGCGCGATTGAGCAGCGGGAAACTGTTGATTCTTCCTGACAAACCCCTCCCTCTCTTGTATTCTTCTCCTTGCGTCAGGTAACATCCGTATTTTGTCAACAACATGGATTTTGTCAGTAGCTTTGACTTGTTCAGTGTGTGATGGGAGATCCTTAGTTTATGGGCGAACTTTCAGATCCTTTCCGTAGGTGGCCTACCAGATGGTTTGTAGTCAATTACACACTGTATACGGGACGCATTCTGTCTTGCATAGCCAATTCTACTATTCCGTGGCCGCCAGAGCCTTTTAGTCTTCTGATTCATCGTCGGTTTTACCCTTCGATTTGAATCAGCCAAAGCTCTCGCTGCACCATAAACTGAACAATTGGTAGTCAAGTAGTCAGAGACCTCCGAGAGATCCTCACGAAGTGTGGCATCTATAAGAGCGAGATCTTAGGGGTTAGAAGAACCTGGATTTTAATGTTTCTGCTTTTCCTAAAACCGCTATCATCTCTGAGGGGGTGCCTGCTTTCCGACGATTGGGCTTAATGTCGTTTACTCTTCTCGGTTTGCGACTTGTTCTTGTAACGTTTTGGAAGGCGCTCCGCGTGCATATCCTGTTCGTGAGAGGTAGTGAGCGCGATTTCGCAACGCCCGTTGCGAAACATGCGGAAGCTCAGGGCGTTTCTGACACGACAGAGTGTGCATGTACGCCATAAAGCCTCTGAGAGCAGAGATAATGCTGGCATCGTAGCAGTCCAGCAAGTCATCCTTGAGTCATCGTTGAGTGGTGTCATCGTTGTTTCCACAAGCAGCTAGGGAAAGGGTTCGTCCATCCTTGCAGAATCCCGCATGCAAGGATAAGGCTGCATACTCTAGGAGGTCGCCCGGTATATCCTAGATTCACCGTTGTAAGGCACCTCAACCAGATGGTAATTAAAATTAATAACAAAACATTATCTGTCGTAAAGAAAAAAAACCCGGTTTATATAAGCGTCGCAACTCCCTGATACGGTCTTTATACCCCTCTTTCTTTTCAAGCTCCTTGGCTGTGATGTTCTTGTCGGCTGTTGCCGAAAATTCGACAACGAACATGGTTCGTTTCTCGGAGAACAATGTCAGGCTTCAAATGAGCAACAGAAACAATTTTCGAGAATATGTAGTTCCAGTATATTCGGCACTTCTCATTCTTGACAATTGACTCTATTTCCCTAGGAACGTTTGGCGGAGCGGTATCAGGGCTAATGCCGTAAGAGCGACAGTTCCCGCGTGAGTAGTAGATCATAG
>CAKNWT010221570.1:1154-11235 GCA_932066315.1 Andricus coriarius
AACAGACATCCTGTATAGCTGTATCTATACCAGCAATAAAATAGGGTTAATCTAATCATAAATATCCTTGTACCACCTATTCATTTCTATCAGTGCGGTTACATAGCAAGTTCCCTCACCGGCGGTGAGCGAAAAGCCGCCCGGTGCCCAATTCCGGCCCAACTTTAAGCCGACGATCGGATAAACTGTGGCAGATTGGTCGGTGCGACTGCAAGAATGCGGTCGGTCCGTCTCTGTATAGAGCAGTGGGTTAGCCACAAGTCACCTTGGTGGACCCGATGGTCGGTCAAACCTTGGCCCAAATATGAACCGGCCGTCGGACAAACGCTGGTTCATGGTAACAAAAAGACCAATATTGTTAGAAAAAAAAAAAATTTTGAAAAAAAAAATTGGTTGAAAAAAAAGTAAGGGTTTCAGCCCGGGGCCGCGAAACCTTAAAAAAATTTAATGGGTTTAAATTATTTATTTGAAAGTTATTTCACTTATATTCACGTTAGTAGTTGATTTATTTTACATTACATGATGTCGCATAATAATAAAAAAATGATTAAGAAAAAAGAGTTAAAAAAATGTTTAATTTCAACTGCTTTGATCTGTGGCTTATGAGGATGGTTTTTTTATTGACTCTCAATTCTGAAGGTATAGAGTAATGGGTAAGACTCCCGACTGCTAGGCGATAGGTACAGGCATAAATGTAAGTTCAAAACCCCGTAGCGATAGAAATTTTATTTATAATGCAATGTTTAAAAATGTAATATACACTGTAAAAAAAGCTTTGGTAATATTTACAATCAGCTAGTAATTATACGTGCAGTGTTTTTTTTCAAATTACAACGTATAACCTGATTAACTTACGATACTACAGTACTTATTTGCAATCTAGTGTGATTTCACTTTAGGTTACAATGTAAAAATAAAACGGAGGTTGTTCTATTTGCATTCGACTGTAAAATTACTACGTCCGATGATGGAAATTATTCGATCGGCGTGGGACATAGTAAGTTTACGTAAGGCGATAAATTTACTTGGGACTTTAAGTCTACGAAAGTACATGCAAATTTTGACGATGTGTGCTTTTCTATCGCGAGGAAGTAAGTCCGCACGGTCACACGCTGCAGAATTATGTGCAGGTTGTAAAATTTGGACCATTCGGGACTCTCGAGTATAAGTCGTGCCAAACGATGAGTTCCGGGGAAACCCGAACGGCCTCTTACCAATGGGTGCGCATTTCATTCGTTTGTATTCTTGTTTACGTTGTTTTGCACGTCAGGTCGCGTTGAATATGTAAAAATAATTTGTTCTTTCACTCGAAAAAAATGAACTTTTAAATTTTGAGACCATAAGTGGTTATTATATTCCGTTTTCTCCCTTGAATACAGAAAAAAGCTTTAAAATATTTTCACCTCTGAACGTTGAATAACAGAAAAGTTGTTTAGGAACCAAACCTCAAAATATCTTTTCGATTAGAAAAGCTGAAGACAGAATGCAACGAGATTTCGGAGATTTCCGACCCGTAGATTTACGATCCGTACGTAATTTCACGTTCGACGATGGGAAATTTACGCCCTACATGTATTTCTTTACGGAGGACGCAGGTTGAGAAGAAAAATATGTATTTTTACAGAATTCTGCTTATTTACTATGTGCCACACCGATCGAATTATTTCCATCGTCGCAGGATGTAAATTTACACCAACTTTTGTTACGGTGTGTGTATTCATTCTAAGCAAGACCATTAACATGTATAGTCAAAATACTTGCAATCAATTATTGAAAATTTTTTAAATACCTTCAACCTTCAGAAATCAAAGTCGGCTCCACATTGTTGTCCAAGGTTTGGCCGACATTATCCTAATAGATGGCCCATATATAGGACCAAATGTCGGGTGGACGTTGAGAAGTCAAAGGCGGTTGACCGTTATCATTTAGCTGGTTGGCCCTACCGTGGGCCGACGGTTAATTCGCAACTGGGGTTCTGAATGGAAATTAAACATTTTAGTTTCTTTTTCTTATGGACTGAAAAATCTTTCTTTGTTGAAAATGCAATTCTTGTTAATAACACAGGCACCCATAAAAAAATATAAGTCTTCTCCACAAGACCAGACGATCATTTTCATACGTTTTTGGGGTCGCATCCGAATCCGGGGTTGGTTTTACTGGGTCAGATCGGATTTCATTCCTAGCCCCAAAAAAGTGAAAAAAAGTTTCAACTTTCGCCACTTTTTTGAGCTTCGTAACGAAATGCGATCTCAGTAAGTCAAACCAAAACCCCGGATTCGGATTCAGCGAACCCAAAAAGTTAGACAAATGTTTGTCTCATCTGATGGACAAGACTTTTATTTTTTTCGTGTGCTTATGTAATTCGTCTTTTTGATTACAAAATTCATTTCTTTTTGGTAGAAATAGAATATTTCATCGTGAATTATGTAACTGGTTGAAAGCTGAACAACTTTCATAATTCATAAGAAACAGTACTATTTTACCAAATCCCCGGTCTTCCCAAATCGTCTTGCGTTATTTTTGGATGACCGCTGAACAAATTCGCGAAAAAAATTTAGGCCGAAAAAACTGCGTAAGATAGGGCAAGGGTTGCTCAAAACTTACACATCCTAACAAAGGGGAGTATGTGGTTCAAATTTTAGAAAAAAAACTCCACGTGATTTAAAATTGTATTTTCCACATTTGACGAGTTCACAAATTCTTGATAATTTAAAATTGCAAGCCTTAATGATTATACAATTTTAGAATGACTTGCGTTTGAAACTGAAAAATTTCGAATTGTATGTGCTTTTATGTATTCACACTGTACAAATATTGTATTACAAATTAAAATGTTGCATTGTTGAAAAATTCACAATTAAAAACTTCCCTAACATTAACTTTTAAATTTTTCTTGAGGAATCATCATGAGTTTTGAAAGATAAATGATGTAGTGGGGTCGTGCGTGCGGTCGTGCGGTCGTGTGTTAGGTTTTTTTTGTCTGCATTAAAAACAATTTAAATTAGAAATTCTAGAGTTTCCAATGCCTTATTTAAAAATATTAGGTTGTTGCAGATGAAACGGCCGTTTTTGATCATATTGTAAAGGATATATTTTATTACAAAAATTACTTTATTTTAAATCACAACAGTTGAATTTATTTTCAAAAAATAAAAAAAGTACTAATATCCTTAATCCAAAAATATTAATTTTCCACCAGTAACATAATATATCTTAAACCAAAAACGGCTATTTCACCTGCAACAACCTAATAATTGCACTCATTAGAAATTGAATCAGAACTTAACACATATCTTTCCAAATTGTATAATTTATATTCGTCAGTTTTAACTTTAAATTGTTTAAAATTTATTTTGAACTGAAAGCCTCGATAATCATCAAACTCGAACTTTAAACAGTTGAAAATTGAATAATATCAAATTGTAATCATTAGAAATTAAACAATTTCAAATGAATAGTATTCAAAATTGAATAATTTTAGATTTGAATATACAAAATTCTACAATTTACAATCGAATGTGCTTAGAATTAAACAATTTTCAGTTGAATCTCTCAAGCACATTAAAAATGAAACGATATGAAACTCATGCCAACTTTTCACTTGTAAAACATTTTCTTGATCAGGCAATATCTTCTAGTCGTTCTTCGGATTTGAAAGCTCAAATTTTTAAAAATAAAAAACAATATTTTCTATTAGTTTAAAAGTCAAGGCGATTTTTTTTCCGTGTACAGTTATTACTAGTGAACCCTAATATGAAATCATAAAGTTAAAATAAACTTTTTGTTAAATTAAAATTTTTTTAAATAAGCGCGAAATCATATTTTTTTGTATTGAATCAAATGCGCACTTTTTTGGAAAATGTTGGAATCGAACATAAAATTTCTTTAGCTTCAAACAAGGAAACTCATTCTTATTTTGCTTTCATGTGCATACATTTTTTGTAGTTTTTAAAATGTTTCATTTTTTACACAAAGCAGAATGATAACGTGTTTCTTTGCTTTAATATGAAGAATATTTAATTTCGGCATATTAAACCAAAACATGTTTTTTCAGATTTAAAAAAACTCTAAATTGCGAAAAAAAATTGTTTTTGAATTTCTAATTTTATGTTAGTGTTCACTAGTGATAGCCGAAATTAAAATTTCATCAGCAAAAAGTTGGAAAACAAACATGCGTTGCGAGCAAGGATTCTCCGAAATTCTAGAATACTTTTTCTTAATTCGAAAGTCATAATATTTGAACAATTAAAAAATGTAAGGGACCATTGAAAGCCTTTTGTGTTTTCTTATATTCTAAACATATTGTCCGTTTACATCTGAAAACGTGGTGGAGACAAATTTTATTTGAGTTGTTCCTATTTTTTTAATTTAAAGAAGTTAAGGGTGGGCGAGGGGCTAAATCAAGAGTAACTTTAAGTTATTTTTTGAGTAACGTAACTGACTGTAACAAGTTACTTTTTTTGCTGATTATCGTAACTGTAACGTGTTTTTTTGCCATTTTATCTTCTGAAGATTTCCAGCAAAGTATTCGAGAAAGCGTCGTCATTTTGAGCGCATTTGCTATTTATATAAATAAAGAAAATGTTTTCATGCTTTTAGGAATTTTATATGTTCTTGCTTATAATGTGAAAATACAGATTACTTTATATAAAATATATGAATATTCGGATTAGTATTTTTTCGAACATAACCTCACTTTTTACATCTCTTTCCACGTGCCCCATGTGCGTTAGTCAATCAATATCCATATGGAGAGTTTGACACCGGTAAAGAATTTAAAGCAAATACGTTTTTAACCTATGGTTTAAAAAATAAATATTGCCATTTTACGTTTCAAAAATCAGTTTTTTGCAGATATTGATTCTCTCGGTGACTTTCAAGACAATGCATTCTTGCACGAGTTTATAAAAAACGAGAACAGGCAATACCTTTTTGTCAAATTACAAATTACAAAGAAACTCTGTCAAAAATCATGGAAAAGAGAGGCATCAAAGTATATGCAACGAAAAATCAACCAAAAATGAAATTATCGACCGCAACTGAATCTCCGGATAAGGTTGAGAAAAATTGAAGGATAGTTATTTTTTCATTTAATAGAATTATTACTTAAAATATAATTGATCTAACCATGATTGTTTTCTTCTATTTAGATGACTTGCTGATAAGGAAAATTAGGAGTTTGAGGTCTCTCTAATGAATATGTTCGAGTATATATCCTGCAAAAACTACTTCCCAAAGCTAACTATTTATTGCTGTTAAAAAACATTGTACTATTTGTAGAAATAAAAAATTAAAGGGGCCATATCTGGGGCAGACCGGGCCCACATTTTCGAGGCCCACATCTGGGCCCGATCGGGTAGGGCGTTTCATTTCCGGTCTGGCGTTAGACAGATTACCCTATCGGGGCCCGATCGGCGCCACATCAAAATTTCTGCACGGGCTGGAGTGAATAAAGAAGCAACGAAAAAAAATTGTGATCTGGAAATTCTGGTGCAGGTTTCCTTGTTCATTGAAGTTCATTAAAAGATTATGATCACCCGTACACACCCAGAAAAATGTTTGTTTGAATCAAACAAATTCTTTCTTTGATATAGGGTCAAACAAATATTTTATTGATATGAACCAACATTTGTTTGATTCAAATAAAATTTATTTGATTCACACACACGATTTGTTATCTCTAACCAATTTTGTTTGTATTTGACAAATTCTATCTTTGATATAGGGCCAAACAAATGTTTATTTCATTCAAACAAACATTTCTCTGTCTGTAAGAGTAATCATGACTAATTTAATGAAATAATAATAGTCCAAGGTAATTCTACATTTTGTTGCTTTTATAATAAAAATAATATCCTCAATTCCTTACAAATTGAACAAAAATGATCATTCTGAAATATTTTGATACTTTCTGAAATTACAGTTTAAATTTTCTTCCAGAGATAGTAGTTAATACTACTTCTTGCATATGTAAATTATTGTTATACAAAAATATGGGGAGAACACGGTATCCGTGGCAACCATTTTTTTTTGCGAACTCCGATAGGGTTCTCTGCGAGAAACCCCTGCCTGAAACATTCAAATTGATGTCACTTATTCTCTATTGGGTTTTGAAATATAAATTTTTATTTTACGCAAAAACTGATTTAAAATATCGATTTGAAAGATTCAGATTTGTTTTTCTCGCGAAAATCCTATTGGAATCGGCATAAATTGAATTTGGAATTTCCAACATCTATGCATCGGTTTGTAGTCATACAATGTCTCCTTTCTATAAAGTTCTTGACAAATTTTTCATTAGAATAATTCGAGAAATTTATTCTTACCTAATTTCATAATTAATCACCGCGAATTAAACTTGTTTTTACTTTTCGATCTTGAAAAGCTTTCAGATAAAAAATCTCGACTAAGTGAATCTGATATTAAAAAAAAGAATCTTCCAAGAAGATTAATTTGCTATAAAATAATACCTTTTAACAAAATGCATACATTTTTAACCAAATGGTTACATTTTTAATCACTTCTATCAATTTGTTACAAATAGTCGATTTTTTTAACTAAAAAGTTTCAATTATAAAGACAAGAAGGAATAATTGAAACTTTATTAAAAAATTAACTTTCATTTAAAAAGCGAATTTTCTACGAAACCAGTGAATTTTTAACAAAAAAGTTATTTTCAACCAAACAGTTAAATTTTTAATAGAATAGATAAATTTTCAATTGAATTAATTAATTTTAAACCAAAAAACGAATTTTCAACATCGGTGCATCTCTTTGTAGACATGTAGTTTCTACCTTCTGTGATTTATTGACAAAGGTTTTATTCGAATAATTCGAAAAGTAATATCTCACTCAGAAATTACACACGTATTTAAATTTTTTATTGTTCGTGAATACATTTTCTGAAAAATCAAAGAATAATTTTTGTGTGCAAATCAGACGTGATACCTTTTCAAATGGTGATAGCAATTGAAATAATAAAAAATTCTTAATTGCGTCATGTTGAATAAACAAGATAAGAAAATCAAACTTCAATCATGTTTGCGAACTATGAGTATTTACCTAATTTCGTAATTAATGATTGTGAGTGAAAATTTATTTTTATTTTTACGCCTTGACAAGATTCGGGATAAAAAATCTGGTACAAGTGAATCTGATATTAAAAATATATATATTTTTGATAATATTCAAAACTTGTTCAAATTATGTTTTATCATGTGATATTCTTATAATAAAAATACAACGATATCATGTTTTTGATAAAACTGACGGAATACATTTCAAAGGATTATTTTGTTCTGTCCTAATCTGTAGTTTCATAGTTTTGATTGAGAGTATAAATGTATTAAATCTATTTGTTGTGCAAACTGAGATAATTATTATTGTTTCTATATTTTCGTAAGATCATCAATTCGATTATCAAACTTAATTTGACGAAAAAAATATTTCTTCCTGGTTTGAGAGTCTGTACATAAAAAATAATTTTAATTTTCAATAAAAGTTTCATTGTGTAAATAAAGTAGGATGGCTAAACACAATATATGGCTAAACAAGGATATCATGATTTTGATGAAACTGACGGAATACATTTAAAAAGATTATTTTGTTCTGTACTAAGCTATAGTTTCATAGCTTTAATTCAGAGCTAAGCGAACCAAGCGTATTAAATCTATTTGTTGTGCAAATTGAGATAATTATTATTGTTTCTGTATTTTCGTAAGATCATCTATTGGGTTATCGAACTTAATTTGACGAAAAAAAAGATTTCTTCCTGGTTTGAGCGACTTTACATAAAAAATAATTTTAGTTATCAATAACAGTTTCATTGTGTAAATGAAGTAGGATTGCTAAACACGTAAACACTTTGTAAAAGTGATAAATACTACTGTACAGCATTTTTTACCTTTTTTTTTGTTCACGCTACAGTGCCAGGTAATTTCCATACATTTTTTCCGTGCCCTATAAATTCGAAGTACGAAAATTTTCCATCATGGTACACTTGTTTCAAAAACGGTTTCGGAAAGTGAAAAAAAATTTTTTTTGCAATATTTGACATAATTTAGCGAACATACGTGACGTGCTAGAAACGTCATAATAATAATACGACATAATGCAGCACATCGCCTGTGCTTGCTATACATTGGGTCAAAAATGGTCAAACAATATGTTTTTACTTTATGAACCCGTTTAAAAATAAATGTGACGTGATGGAAAATTTTCGACTTTGAGTTCGTAATCTACGGAAAAACCCCTATCGAAATGACGTGTTACTCTAGCGTAAGTAAAGTCCTTGTTGGACACTGTACTTTTCAATATTTCTCTTATAATATATGATTTTAAAAACTAAAACATTGTTTTGAAATTGATTGATTGATTTAATGGTTGTGTATACAAAACCGATACCTGGGCAAAAAATTGTGGGTACTGGTAAAAAAAGTTTCCGGTACCGACAACTTTTTTACAGGTTTCTTAAACAGCAAGTCTTAACATTAGGAGTACCGGAATTTTCTGATGATTTTTGAATGATTTCTGAATATTTTTTTTCAAGTACGCATCTAATATTTCCGAAAAAGTGGTCAAATACTTCTATTTATAAATAATTTAAAGTCACAAAATGCCATCTCTCTGCAAGCAACCACTGCGGAGATTTATCACTTTAAAATTCGAAATGTTATATAACAAATATACACTGTTAAAATAAAACTTATAGTTAAAAATTGTTTCGTTACGAAAATAAAAAAATAAAAAGTTTCGTCCCATTTGTCTGATACTGCTGGTTGGCCCTCGGTACCGTAGGGATTTGAACAACATTATTTCTGTGATCAGTCACAGAAGTACCTTTCCGCCCTTCCCCACCCGATAAAATGTTGAAAATGGTTAAGAGTTTAAACAAAATTATTTCTGTGGAAAGGCGCAGGGTTTGGAGAAAGATTATTTACGGGAATTGTAATTCTTCTAGAAAATCCACTCTTACAAGTCAGAATCATAATTAATTTTGAAAAATCTCCATTCAAAGTCAAAATTGTATTTTTTTTAAGGTTACCGAAATAATTATGCTACAAAAACTGTTTTTAGCTCGGTTACTTTCTCGTGAAGTATCAGTATTTTTACGTTTTTGACGTAGGTGGAAGAGTAATAATGAATCTGCAAGAATTGTACGACTTATAATTATTGTTTGTATAATTTACTACATTATTCACTGGAGATGTAGTACGCAATGGTTGTGAAACCAACTGTACGAAATATTTCATTATTATAAAATATTCGTTAAACTTTAAATACACTTAAATTAAACTCGCTTTGAATAAAATTTCTATTTATACTATTTCACGCATCTTAAGTGAAAAAAGACAAACCATTTCACATTGCCTTGCATATAAATTGTGCGTTGAGAAAAATGAATATACTCAATGCCATGACGCTTGAATTCTAGTCGAAAAGACTTTCGATATTTCTCAATTATATTCAATAAATAGATTTTATATTCATCCTTAAAACCTAGACTATCCACCAAGTTTCCTTTTTTAAATTATTGGAACCGAGTTACTTTTTTTTTAATGAAAAAATTATGATTTTGGGAATTGAAATTACTCTTTACATATTTTTTATTTATCTTTTAAATGTTTTTCCGTAAATTAAACGTAGTTCATGAAAAAAATAAATTTTTTATAAAAAGTTGAAACCCTTGATCACCTCAGGTCTTTAAGAAAATATATTTAAATTGAAATGCCTTTAAATATATATTCAAAGCTTTTCCTTTCATTTGAAGCAAAATTTGTAGTTTTCATTCAGTTTTAATTAACAATGGCTTATATTATTCCTTGAACGATTCGGTATCATTTGTAATATTTTAGTGGAAATTATTGTATTTAGGAAGCGGTAGAGTTGTTCTTAGCTATTTAATTTCCAAATTAAAATTTAATTAAATATACATAAATTTTCTGCTCGGTGGGTCCCTGTCACCACTAAGTAGCGCGTCCTCAGGTTGCGGATAGAGGAACCTGTAAGGCTGAATAGCCCCTCAGGTTAACTGCGAATACAAGAATAAGCAGTCGCGGACAGCCGATAGGAACCAGTCGTG
>CAKNWT010221575.1:687-14108 GCA_932066315.1 Andricus coriarius
AATATACTTTCGAACATGCATTAAAACTTTAGAACTTCTTTAATAAATATTACATACGTTACTCTTATTCCCTCAATAATCATGAATTATTTCAATTTTTTTATGCTATGCATGGCAAATTCTTTGTATGGTGCAATTTTTTATTTAAACTTCTTACAATCTCATTCGTATTCGCCAGTCGGTTCAAATCTGCCGCCCGAACCCAATACAAAATGGAAGGGTCGTCGGGTCTAACTAGGGAGCCGTCTGATTGGTTGACTTTTTTTTACTTGCGCGTGGCGGGACCATGGTTTGTTGGATCATGGTTTAGTGTGGCTTTGAGGGCACAGTCCCATGGAGGTAGATTAGTAGAATAGTGGAACAGTTTTCACCAATTATGTGCCTGCACAAGCTTTCACAGTCAACTCATTGGCCAAAACTGTTCCACTATTCTACTAATCTATCTCCATGGGACTGCACCCTGACATGTTCGGTTGTTTTGATTAATTTTTTGCTCAGATATAAATAAGCTCATGTTTCTTTTAAAGAATCTATTTTGTACGCTATTGATTTATATGTTTATGTTGAATTAGTTTTCGAAGGCGGAGCACGTGACTAGCACGTACTCTAGTCTAATTATTATTCCAAAGTGCATTATTATAATATGGAAAATGAGGATCGCGCTATTTACTATATAAAAAAACAGTTTCTCTGTTGTACTCCTATTAACAAGTTTGATTTTATGGTGAATATGCTTTTTTTAAACGTAATTTATTTTTCAATATACATATTAAGAAATATTAAACTTAAGAGTTTATCAGATCTAGTTTATACCTCTATTTCTTTGATAAAATGGCTATTTTTTCTCAATTGGAGTGAAAATAATTTATATTCTGCTAGAATTTTGTGTAGAAAATTGGCCGTGTGGCTACGTGTACCGAAACTTCGACACAAATAGGCGGATTTTTTCGGTTCGAATAGGGGGAGGTGGAAAAGGGGCTACTTGTAACGAAATTCAAGTACAAATAGCCGGATTTTTTCAGTACGTGTAGACATTTCCTAGAAAATTATTAAATAGTTTTTCTTTGTTTCATTTGAATGAGTTGAATCCAATCAGGGATTTAAATTTAAAATATAGTACAAGTAATAACTAGTAGATCAGTTGACCTATTTAAAATAATTTATTATTTTTAGAATATTTTTAAATATAATAAACTTATCACTGAACACAAGTGATAATTTAACAACAATGTCCGGAAAGTCAATGTAAAAAAATTAAATATTCTCGATTTCGATTATCCAATATGTTCTCCGTCTGTAGTTTCTATTATTTCCAATTTTATACCAC
This sequence comes from Andricus coriarius, assembly GCA_932066315.1. NCBI lineage: Eukaryota > Metazoa > Arthropoda > Insecta > Hymenoptera > Cynipidae > Andricus > Andricus coriarius. The sequence continues at coordinate 2,015 of CAKNWT010221575.1, forward strand.
TCGAATTTTAATAAAAAATAAAAAGTTTTTTATTGAGAGTATAATTTGTAAAAACATTGAAGAACTCATTAATATTTATAAAATTTTAATAATACTAACCTGAACTAAGTTATAGGAATTAAAATACCACACATTTGTGTAAAATTATCACTGAAATTATTCAAATTTAAACTTACTGTTCCGAGCACATTATTTTCAAGTGCTTCAGTAGTTATTTTGTGTCTGTAGATTTGTCTTTTTTATTAATATGCTCGTAATTTTAATAGATATTTAATTGACGTAGATCAGTATTGATCAAAATGTATTAACATACATGTAAAATAATCTCCTGCATGCGGTTATGTATGAAACGGGAGAAAATATTAAGAAAGAAAAGGGACCAGATAATATATATTTTTATCTTCAGCACCCAGGAAAAAAGAATCAATTTGAATTAAAATTGCTTAAATCAGAGAATTTATGAATGCCGATTAACGCAAACTGCGGTCTATTGGTTTGTGTAATTGTTGAGCGGTCTGATAAATTTAAGCATTTCAATCGGTCACGATATAGCCATCATCGATTTAGGCAAATTTCGTTGAATTATTTTTCTTTTTCTTGAATCGGAATAATCGGAACATTTACCGAATGACTTTCTCATATTTCAGACAACTTAGGTAATAAATGTCGTTCCGATTAAAAAAAATAGAAAATAATTTTATGAGATTTTCCTGCATTGGTGTTCCATTTCATCTATTCTTTTTCCCTGAGCATCACTCAAGTTAAAGGCCTTTCCAAACATTTCATATGATAATCCTAAATCAGTTTAAAAATTAATAAATCAAATATTAAAATTTTTTCAATTCTTGAAGTTTCTCATTTTAAAAGATAAAAAATGTATTCTGTATTTAAAATTCCTGTATACACGCACATGGAAATATAAGAGACATTACCTAAACTTCTTTAAAAAAATAGTTATTGGATGTGATCATCCTCTGCGGTATTTTATACTACTAACAATGCATTAATTACGATTCCAATTAGCAAAACATCAAAAAATACTTATATGTGACAGTCCGCGAAGAAAGGCACACCTAACGCGTGGTGGCTTCATTTTACAGGAGAAGCGATTGAAGAGGCGGTCCAACACAGGAACTCCATAAGAGGGCCTCACTTTGCAGATTAATATCCATTCGAATTTTTCAGATATAGGAATAATATTTTTTATTATGAAAGAGCAAATAAAAACCTATCTATTTATTCCGCGTTAGGTCTCTTTCTTCGCGAACGGTCACATATATATGCTTCTTGATTTACATGCCATTAACTGATAACCCAAAAGTTAAAGGTTCCAAAGAATTGCCCATATCAACGTATCTACTATTATTTGGCAAACATTCCAAAAGTGCCAAGATTTTCAAAGGTTATAAAAATGATACCTTAAATCTATTTCTAAAACGATCTGACACATGAAGACAATAAAGAGGGATAAATTGTTGGTTCTGGCATTGCATATCTTTTCATTTTGCAGACCTTAGGAGAAAATGGATTCAAAATGGTTGATACTTGCATCCAAGAAAAGCTGTTGGATAGCACTGTAAATAATCCAATCGTAAAGAAATACCCGTTGAAAAAATCATACCAGAAAGCGTTTCTGAAATTTATTATTGATAAGGTACCATCTTTGTTTTAGAATCAAACTTGTTTTCAGAGCAGTTAGATTCAGACGTTTTGGTAACTTTTAAAATCGACTGCAATAATTTTCAGTGGTAAATTATTGCTAACAACTTTGAAAGTAATATCGATTTACAACAATTTCATTTTTTATAATTTAGTTGGAGAGATGCAACCAAGATATTCACGATAACGTTTACGATCTATACTGCAATCTTGTATCCCAGAATGAAGAATCATCGACTCATTATCGGCATTTTTTACTCAATGATCGAGCAACTCGGGATTGTATAACTTTAGAGGAAAGTACGAGTATAATATCACACGGTACAACTGGATTGTGTAGTTGGCAGGTATTTATTTTTAATTAAAAAACATCGATTTACTTTTTCAACACTTGAAGTTGATTAATCTTTTTCAACAGGCCGCTTTAACATTAGCTGAATGGTGTATTTTAAAAGAGTCTCAACTTACTGGCAAGAGAATCTTAGAACTTGGATCTGGGGTTGGTCTTACAGGTGTTGCTGTTATCAGTGCCTGTTCTCCGAAACAATATACTTTCTCGGATTGCCACCCAGCTGTCTTGAATTTGTTGTGTAAGAACTTGTACACGAACCTTTCAACAAATTCAAAGGAATACCTCGAAAACTTGGACAAGAGAGATGAAAGATTGCAATTTAGAACAAGATACAAAGACTCGGGAGTTAGAGTAGAGAATTTAATGTGGGAAGAGATTGGGGAATATGTAAACGAGAGCACCCGCGTACCTGAAGTAGTTATAGCTGCAGATGTTTTGTACGATAAAAGTAACTTTAGTGTCCTTTCAAATGCCTTGGAAAGTTTATTAAAGAAGGGAACTCAATATGCCATCATTGCAGCTACTGTTCGTAATTCTAGTACAATAGCTCAATTTCTAGAGGAATTAGGTAAATAATTTGAAATTCAGATAAATGTATAAAATACACAAATCAGATAAATTAATTTAACAAACTAACAATTTCTTTTCAGATTCTAAACTTGGTTACGAGGATGAACCAGTTCCGAACCCAGAGGTTTTTATTCAAACTAGTGACGTACCAATTAGGATAATTAGAGTGTTTAAGAAACTTTCCTGAAAGGTTTGAGCATTATTTTTCATCGTTGACAATAAATAAGAAAAACAGCTGCTTTTTAAAGAAGGAGTATGGAGATAATTATTTTATTAAAAACCTTATATTTATAAATAACAGAGTCGCAGTTAAAAATATTTATAAACGTATTAAAGGTTGACTACTCAAATGCGAATATCGTAACCAAGTAACAATAGTAAACAAAAGTTAAAACCACTTTCTTTTGTTATGGCGTTTAAGTTTTACTTCAGCCTCGTCTATATCCTTATCAGCATCCTTTTTATGGCTTTTCTTTAGCTTCTTTTCTTTTAATTTCTCCTTAAGCTTCCCCTTCTTGGACTTGGGCGGACGATTTGCATCATTATCACTAGCAGGATCAATTTTGTTCTTGGCTGAAATCGTAAGAATAGAATATGAAAATACTCAAGTCAAGAAACAAATTGTATTAAAGTGTCATTTCCAAAAAGTTGTGAAATTCATGTTCCAGCCATTTCACCGATTTCCATGATCTAATAGATTTTTTAAAATAATACTAGCATAAAGTACGCACACCGAAGTAGTTTTTACCCAAATTTAGTTGCTTTTGTTTAGAAATGGGAAACCGAAATATTGCTCAAATTTCCACTCGGTGACATGTCCCACAAACACTTATTTGATGTAAACTCACCTGCGTATAAGCCCATGTGTTTGTTTATACTGCGGTCTTCCTCAACTTCTCTTCTTCGATCCATTTCAAGGCACTCTACTATCTCATTCCTCCTTTCAACAATTTGCACTAACCTGTATAATAATTTTAAAAAAGAGTTATATTTTAAGTTGATCAAGTATTATCAACAGCTGTAAATGATAAACAAACCTTTCAATTAAAGTTTCTTCTCTCTGTTTATCGAAATCCGTTTTTGTAGCTTCAGGTTGGCACATAAGGCATCTAATTTGATATTCTACATCTGCGTGTTCTTCTTCTAACCGCTGCTGTCGCCGTAATAACATTAATTCCGCTTGCCTTCGAAAAAGCTCGTTCTTTTCGTTAACGAGAGCAAACAACTCTAGCACCAATTCTTCAACATCTACTCCTGAACTTGCATCTGTAATATGAGTTGTGATTAGTATTTTCTTTTGCAGATACTCTACAGTTTTTCAATCTAGATTTCAAGGGGAAAACATATTTACCCGTTTCAGTCTTATCTCGAATTATTTGTTCCAAACGCACCCCTTGCTTTTCTAAGCCTTGCTGCTGCACTTCTATTTCGTCTAATTCCAATTTGACATCCTTCAACGATAATACTTTAATCTGAAAAAAGTTGGGATTTAGAAACTGAAAGTTTGTTTTGAAAAATAATCAATTTTTAAAACTGTTTTCCATTTCCTAAGAAGGCTAATTTGACATCTTAATAACACTTTAATACACCAATTACCTTTCGCCTGTGGGGAATCGGTCGAGGCGGAGCAGGGCCTTTTTTTCTTTTCCATTTTCCTTGCACGCTCTTATCTGTATAGGATCCGTATGGTGGATTATCGATACAAGTTAGGCTCTGCCTATTCCTATTCATTTCGTCCTTACTGGATTTTTGATACTCCCATATGTTAACTTTACAAATATCGCCCTCATCATCCAGCTCGACAATCGGAGATTCATTAAAGCTCAAAGGCATTGCAAGAGATTGACTCTGAGGTGTACTAGTTGTCAGTGGCGGTGGCGGAGCTGGTTTTGCTTTTCTTAATCGTGGTGTTGTACGCGGAGATGTGCCCTGGAAATTATTAGTCAAAAGTTTTGAATAATTGACTAAGAAATTTTATTTCTAAACGTACGCATCTCGACTTTTGATTGTATACCTGATTTATATATTTCAAATAATTTCACAAATATTTAATTGATTTTACCAAGATTTAGATGATTCTACAATGATTTCACAAATATTTCACTAAGATTTAACAAGATTTCAAAGATTTGACAAAGATTTAAATTAATTCACAAAAATTTTAGCGATTTCACAAAGGCTTGTACACCACATTTCAAGAATTATCAACCTCTCGGAAATTATATAATAATTTTTTTTTATATTTTTAACCACTTTGATTACTGTGAACGTGTTATGAAAGCATTCGATTAAAAAAGGAAATTTGTTGAAAGCATTAGGGGTAGTCAATATATTACATAACACAATTTTCCAAATACAAAATTTGGATTATCATTAGACACGGCTAGGCTGAATCAAGTTTTAATAAAATGCCAAGTAAACGTAATTTTTTTTATTGTTTATGGTAATATGATATCCCGTCAACATTTTAAGATGAAAATGAAAATAATCAGTCGGGTGCTTTTTCGAATAAGTCGATTTTTGTATTTAATTACAACGAAATGAAGAAATTCTCATAAGATTATATCATGGTAAATATTGGTTAACATTTTTTTAAATATATTTTCTATTGAATGTGGTCCTCTGTCACCTCGCGAATATATCAAGATGAAAATGAAAATAATCGGAGTTTTTTTGGAAAAACTAGATTTTTGTATTTAATTAAGAAGAAATTTTCATAGGATTATATGGTAAATATTGGTTAACATTTTTTTTAATCGGTTTTTTTATTGATTGTGATTTTCTGTAACCCTACGAACATTTTAAAATGAAAATAAAAATAATCACAGACATGGTTTTTGCAAAAAGTCGATTTTTGTATTTAATTAAAATGAAACCATTCTACACAACTAACTGAGACTCTGTATTATTGGCATATTATTGATATAACTGTAACATTTTATTTATTAAATATAAATATCAACGAAGAGTAGTTTGTTTACAGGCATTTTGAAAAGTATGTTACTTTTAATTTTTATACATAACTTTTAATTTTTGAGTCGTAATAAAATTACACACTAACACAATAAAATATTTATTTTTACTCAAATTTTGTCATTCCATGTTAATTAAAGACACAAAACTAATTTTTTCAGAAAGCACCCGTCCGATCATTTTTATTTTCATCATGAGATATTCGCGGGGTGACAATCACAATCAATTAACAAATATTGGGATATCAGACAACCGTGTGCAATAAAAAAAAATCTATAAAAAAATATGAATTAATATTTACCAAATAATCTTATGAAAATTTCTTCAATTCTTGGTAACTAAATACAAAAATCGACTTTTAAAAAAATCGCCCGATCGATTATATTCGTTTTCATCTTAATATGTTCGTGGGATGCCATATTACCATACACAATCAAAACACTGCCGGTCAAAAGTTTCCGGACACATCTTTTTTGATGACTGCCAAATTTATCTTTTAATTTCAATCATTTCAGAGTTGAAAATGTTATTTTTAAAGAGTAAAATGCTCTCAAAATTCTGTATAAAATAAGCCCGGGATGAGGTCAATTTGTATATTTTTTAAGTAGATATTGCAAAAATAGTGTAAATTTCAATGTTTTCTTAAATGTTCAATAACTACCGTTATAATCAATATTTTTTAATGTTCGTGTGCTCATCTTAAAGCTCTTTTTCTACAGTATTGTAGGAGATTATGGGCTTAAATATAAAAAACTTTCCTATCAGAGTGCAAGAATTTGATGTTGGAAAAATGTGAAAACATTTGATATGTAGGGAAATAAAAATAAAACATTCAATTAATATATATTTTAAGGGACTTTTATAGAAGCTTTATGGTGTGATGTTTCATACATTTACAAAATAGAAAAATAGCTTTAAAATTAGCCCAAGAACATTAAAAAATATTGATTATTACGGAAGTTATTGAAAATTTAAGAAAACATAGAAATTTACACTATTTTTGCAATATCTACTCAAAAAATAGACAAATTGTCTTCATTCTGAGCTCATTTCATACAGAATTGTGAGAGCATTCAACCCTTTAAAGAGAAAATTGTCAGTCATCAAAAAAGAGGTGTCCGTAAACTTTTGACCGGCAGTGTAATTACCTGCTTCCTCTCTTTGAAGTGTTATTACGTTTAGTTATTACGTGTTAGTAAATATATTTAGAATGATATTTGTGTACTAACAGCATGAGTTGGCGTGGCTGGATTAGAATTACTAGGCGAAAGAGTTTCTTTGGTTGGTGGCTGAGGTGCAGGTTTTTTCTTGCGATAAGTTCCTCCTGGTGTAGTTGCTGATCCGCAGCTGCCCAGCGAAGAATTTGAGGCGTAAATCCCGCTTCGCTCCAAATCTGCCTTCGAAGGCAAAAGACCTACTTCAGTTTGCCTTTGAAATAATTAATTATAAATCAATGAAATAAGTACAATTTAAAAGTTGAGAAGATAAAAAATTTCCTTAAATAGTCCACTAACTTTATAGTTCTTGGTTTAGGAACTGGCAAACCAGCCGGCATAGTTCTATCCGCGACCTCGGTATCACTCCCAGCATCATCATTATTATCATCTTCATCGCTCAAAAACGGATTCAAATTAATATGAGGCGCCTGCAAACGTCGCTTAATGGGGGCCTGCTCGCTCTTATTTTTCCCGACAACAGTTCCTCTTGTAGCAGGCAGGGGATTAGAAACAGCTTCTCTAGGATTCTCATCCTCCTCGCTGTCAAAAGGATTAGTAGAGCTATTTGTCTGATCCTTCTCGATCTGCTCATCCTCGTCGGCAAATGGATTTAAGGCTTCGGGATACTCCTCAATGTCACTGAGATTGATCCCCTTTGCGGTACATAAATTAGATTCTGTACTGACATTACTTGTCTGTGGATCCCCATCTTCAATCATCTTGTTCATTACGCCGACAACGCTGACGCCTTTATCGGGGAGGGAAAGTGGTTCTACCATATCGCAACTATTTGCGACCTCCTTCAAAATCTCAGACGAGTCTCTCGACTCTAAGGGTTTGTTCGATACAATGTTTTTTCTTGATTCAAGGGCTTGTTTCGATTCAAGGGATTCTTTTGATTCAAAATCTTTTGACTGCAAAGATTCATCTTCCCTCTTTGTTTGTTTTGCCGGCTCCAAATCTTTCTTCGAAATAGCAGCCTTAGCTCTGACGTCGTCGGTCTCCTGGCCCTCAAACATCTTCAGTCTTTGCTGAACGAGGGAGGGAGGGTTGGCTGCAGCCTCGCCGAGTAAGTCTTTGGTATTTTCCTTAAGAACTAGACTCTTATTATCTACGTCATGAGACGAAATGGCAGTAAGGCGCTGATTTCCGAAAGATCTACTCTCTACCTCTAGTTTATTTATAGGGTCCCTTCTTCTAGCACCAAACTCGTCCCTATTAGACGAGCAGGGCGGAGAAGAGTTTGGGGATGCCAAGTGTTCTTCTTCCAAAGAGTTTTCGCTATCGCTGGAGGCTGACGATTGGAAGAGAGTCTCTGGACCATCAACAACAGAGAGCTCGTTGAGTTTCTCGGAGAGCAGGTGACTCGCCATAAAGTTGAGCCTCATCTTCTGGGTGTGTAAGGTCCTCTCTGAAGTTGATGAAATCCTCGCTAAAGTTGGTGGGCTTCCAGTGTCCTTGGGTGCTGGCAAACCGACCTGCTCTGATTTTTCCTCGTCACTAAGAGGCTTTTGATAAACATCGTCTGGAGTTTGTAGTCGATTTGAGCTCTGGACTATGGCCTCGTTGTAGCTCTGGTGCATTGTTGGTAGCGTTAAAGATTCTTCATCTGGACAAGTTTCACAACAATATTGATCCCCCTCAGTCTCATAATAGTTTCCAGGTGTTAGTTGATTTTTGCACCGAGCACAACGAAAGCATGTGCGATGGTAGAGGGTCCTAGAAACCACCAGCTTCTCGGCGAGGAAGACGGGAAGCCCACACACGGCGCACGGATCCCTTCGCATCCCCAAACGTGACCCCATCTACAGGAACAAAAAGAAAAAAGTTAATCGTCTGGCACTGTTGGCGTGTCGGTTGAGAGTTATGTTATTCACAAGGTAGAGCGGGGAGGTATTATTTACACCGTGTTGCGGTTGCTACGCTCGGGTGCTTAGTGTACGACCTTCTAGAAGCAGACCTTGGATCTCGGGTTTTCGAGAGTCAACTTGCAGAGATAGTGACGCGCAACATCTCAGAGAGTTAAGAGTTGAAATATCGCAAGATTATAGCTCAAAAAATTAAAATTGCAAGTAACTGAGGAAAGTATAATAAAGTGCTCTGCATACTATATTAAACTGACTATAAATGGATTCAAGTTTATTGTTTCTAAAAAATTGCGAATCCAAATTCTGCCGCACATTTATAAATCATTCAGTATTTATTCAGGGTGGCCACTGGGCCGGGAAACTGGGGAATGAGAGTGAATTTATTTTCTGACCGGGAATTTTTTTAACCCTTGGTTCTTAGTCTTTTTTAATTTGTACCATATTGAACAGGGTGTCTACTAATTTTCGCCCAAAAAAATTGCTGGTTTTTTCCAGGTTGTAAATATTCAATCTCCTCTTACTAGAAACACGAATAAATAAATAATTTTTAATACAGTTTCGATGTCTTAATTTTATTATCTGCGTAGATCTGATAAACATAACAGTTGTTATTTTTCATAGTTGATGTAAAATTAAATGAGTCTTGAAATAAATAATATTTTAAATGATTTTTTGTAATGATTTCTATAATTAATCAATAATCAATCGCTAAGTTTTAAATTATTTTTGAATCTTTGCAAACTTCTAAATATCTCTTAAACTTACTCGATTTTTTTCTAAAATTTTCTGATCTTGAACAATTTAAAAAATTTGCTTTAAAATCTTTTATATTCTTTTTCGAAATTTCAGGAAATCATTTGAAATGTTTTGAAATATCTTCCAATTTTCCATTAGAATCCACTTTTCAAAATAAAAAATCATATGAAATTTTCCCATGAAATCTTCAGAAAACTTTTTTATTCTCTTGAAAACTTTCAAAACTGTTAAAACTCTTCTAGATTTTTTGAAATCTATTCAAATTTTAAATTATTTTTGAAAAAGACGAATTTCCAACAAAACAGTTAAATGTTTAAAAAAAAATTATTTTTCAACCAGTTGCATTTTTAACCAAAAAAGATTACATTTTTACCAAGAGAGAAGAATTTTCTACAAAATCGTTTAATTTTTTAACCCTAAAATATGAATTTTTAACGAAAATCATGAATCTTCATCTAAAAAAAAATGAATTTTTAACAAATTAGTTAAACTGTTAACCAAGTTGTTCAATTTTCGACCAAAAACTTTAATTCTCAAAGAAAAATGTAATGGTCGATAGAGCTGAATTCATCCGAGCGAGCCCTCGAAAACGTGAAAAAGTATTGTCCAATCGTCTTGTAATATCCAAATTTTAAAGTTCAATAAATTAAATTAAAAAAAATATGGACTTCTAGAGAATATTAAAATGCAACTTTTATCTATTTGAAGTTTTTCTTCCCGATGTATATTTTTAACAATAAAATTGAAAAAGTGGGAAAAAATGTTTCCCAAATTCAATTATTTTTTGAAACATAAATCGTCTTATTCAGACAAATATGATTGAAACTGTTTGAAATTTGTTATACACATACTTTATACACTAGCGATGCCTACAAAATGAATAAAAAAGCCAAAACTGCCAATTGTTTAATAATAATGAATTGTTAATTGAGACCTGACGGTAAGCACATTTTTTTAGCTTCGGCGAAGAAAAGTATCGAGGGAACTTTAGAGCTGAAACAACTTCCAGTGAGACATTTGTTCCTCACTATTGAAGGAAGATTTCTGGAAATTTTTAGATCAATTCATCAGGAATTGGCGGAAATATCCATTTTGTAAGAAAGTATGCGATCCCGCGCCATCTACGACTCTCGTTAGCAGATTCAAACGCGTCTTAACGTTAGTAGTCTCGCCTGTTCTCTCCTATAAACATAAAGGACTCGTCTTTTCAATAATTGAACATTAAAAAATCTGTGCGTTCCCCAATTAATAGAAAATCGATTGCTCTATATTTCTGGAATTTTCGTTTTCTGTGAATTAGCAAATAACTACAAATAGAAAAATTTGTGCTTCGCAAGTTGATCTCCCCTTTACTTGATTTTCTTCTTTTTAGTAATAAGGAATGTAAACAAACCGTCTAGAGTCTTTGTTTTGAAATGTTTGACATAAAGACCGGAAAACCAAAGATTATTACTGATTCTTGGAAGAACTCTTGGGTTTTCCGAATAGTAATAAAATGTTTATAAAAAGGTCAAAATTTCAGAAAAACTCGCTACTATTTAGCATCATTGCAGAAAAATATAGTTAAAAAAACAATAACAATTTGATAAAACAATTATTTTTGCTGAATCGTATTAATTATTATCTCGCTCGGAGTGAAAGGTTGACAAAAAGTGAAAAATTTCGGAAAAAATCGCCACTATCTAGTATTATTGTAGGAAAAGATAGTTAAAAAACAATAATAATTTGATTAAACAATTATTTTTGCTGAATTGCATTAATTATTACCTCGCTTTAAGTCAAAGGTTGACAAAAAGTAGAAAATTAAAAAAAAAAACGAAACTAGCTAGCATTACTATGGAAGAAAATATTTATACACAATAATAATTTGTTTAAACAATTATTTTGTTTAAATTTCAGTAATTATTACCACACTCTAAATAAACAGTAGACAAAGAGTTGAATATTTCAGAAGAAATCCGCAACTTTCTGAACATTATTCAACGAGAATATTATTAAAAATAATAAGTTGTTTAAAAAATTATGCTCGTTAATTTGAATTAATTATTAGCTCTTTATACTTTAAAAGTAGACCAAAAGCGGAAAACTTCAGATATAGCCACGACTTTCTAACTCTATTTTAAGAGAAAATGGCTATAAACAATAATAATATAATACTAATAATAATACATTCTTAAGCAATTTATTCAAACATATTTAACATCAGCAGAACAAAATATATACATTCAATTATCAATTTTATGTAATAAATGAGAGAGCCTTGCGAAACAATTTGGGACGCTGAGTCCTTTTCATAGTAAAAGTTTCAAAACAAAGACTCTAGACGGTTTTTTTACATTCCTTATTACTAAAAAGAAGAAAACAAAGTAAAGGGGAGAACAACTTGCGAAGCACAAATTTTTCTATTTGTAGTTATTTGCTAATTCACAGAAAACAACGAAAAGTCCAAAAATATAAAGCAATCGATTTTCTATTAATTGGGGAAGGGGCAGATTTTTTAATGTTTAATTATTGAAAAGACGAGTCCTTTATGTTTATAGGAGAGAACAGGCGAGACTACTAACGTTAAGACGCGTTTGAATCTGCTAACGAGAGTCGTAGATGGCGCGGGATCGCATACTTTCTTACAAAATGGATATTTCCGCCAATTCCTGATGAATTGATCTAAAAATTTCCAGAAATCTTCCTTCAATAGTGAG
>CAKNWT010221603.1:724-12068 GCA_932066315.1 Andricus coriarius
GGTTTTAAAAACCCACCATTGAACTGGTTGATTTTTTTTTAGTAGAGCCTTCCAGCTTGATTATAAGCTGAGTTAGCATCCTTCGCTTTTATTTACTGCCGACACCAAAGTTATAAATATTCTCGAATTTTTCGAAAATGTAAGCGATCATAAAGTAAGCGATTTTTTTTATTGAGTTATGCTATGATTTGTAGAGGGTCCATGATTTTTGAAACAGATAGTAGTACTCATGTTCATTTTACAACGACTAAAAACTCATATAAAACGTCCGATCAAAAGCCAAATACAATTTCAGACACGCGAGAATTTTCAAATTTTCCGTACAGTCATATTGCTCCATACAAGTAACCGTATACATTTAACACTTATCCCTATTTCAAACTGCTCCGTTACAAACTACAGGATATCCTAATCTATATTATTCACAGGATGGAATCATTACTCAACACCCTTTTCCAACAAATACAGAACATTTAAACTAATACTCCTTTCGCCGAACAGACGCAACGACGAGCTAATTTCCCTAATTCCTAATTACCCCTCATTTCAATGAAGTACAAAGCTTCATTTTTCGTCGCCATGGGAGCCAAGATTAATATAACAAAACTAAACTCTTCAAACGAAGAGTTACTAATAACTGAAACTGAGTCACTAAAGATAACAGAAGTAACACAAAATAGATTTTCTACCTTGTGTACAGTGAAATTGAACCTGTGAAATTCTGACGCAATTTTTCACGTTGTCTCGCCAGATTTTCCCCTGATTACAGACGGAATTCTAGGACGAGATCGACGCATTCGAACCTTTCAAAACCTATTCCTTTTATTGATAAAGAATTGAGGACTGGCATCGAGGTTATAATGGATTATAAAGGGTTGGGCGAGCCTAGGTTCAGAAAAAGAAAAAAAGTAACTTTAACCTCAATAAAAAACGACAGAAAGTCTATCAGACTGTGAATTATTGTCAGTATTTTTAACTCCATACAAATCTATTCAAATCTTAAAACTAAACCCTCCAGAAAACCCTATTACCGAAACTAAAGTAACAACGCCTGAACATACACACGCATACCCATCACTAATGAGTTGCCTCCGTTGCCAGTGAAATGCGTGCTGAATGTCAGACGAGAACGCTTCGACAAGAAGCGAGATTAGAGGAGAATTTAAGGATAGGATTACACAATCTAGACGAAAGACGGTCAGAAACACATACACAAACGAAAGACTGAAGACATAATACAATAAATATCCTTATAATCCTATTATATATATTTCTTTTGTAAACGGAACAACAACAACGTTCCCAAAGGACTGACAAAAGACAAATGTAGGCTAGAAACATGGGAAACGAAAGTAGAAGAGCTGTATTTAATCATAGACGGCTCAGAATAAAGAAATAATTCTTCCATGCAAATAAATAAATATTTGATTTAACGAAATGGTTATTTCGTTCAAGTAAATATTTATTTGCTATGAATAAATTAATTCTACTAATCAAATGAAACCTTTCCGTTAACTAGGGAAATACATAATTATGTGAACATAATGTTTTGTCCACTCAGGGAAATGCTTCAACTCTCTGTATAAAAAAACCTTAATAAATTATCACCAATCACAAATTTCAGTACAATATGGGTAAAGGTCTCATCAATATTCCAGAATCTTTAAAAAGAAATTATTGTTGTTAAACAACCAAATAACAAGTTATAAGATTACTATTGGACACTCAATATAATGCAAACATAATCAAGAGTTTTAACCAGCATATTTCGGTAAACATAAACAGTTTAGGAAATTCATTAGAGTAGGTTAAAAAAAGATATAACTTTCTGTCACTCGGTTCTATGAAATTGTATCTTTCGAGTGCAGTAACATCAGAATGACTGTAATTAATACACATTAGACGCTTTCCCGGTCAGAAATATTAATCCAGCCAGCAATCCCATCGATTTTTATGAAACTTAGTGCAGTTGTAGTACTTAGTGGTTAATGTTTTTTTGGCCAAAGGATTTCCAAAAAAATTTTAAAATCTGGGAGCTACACTATTTTGAAATTCGAGGTCGACTTTTCTTTAAGCCGTAATATTGTTGACACTTTTTCTGATTATAATGAAACATATAACCATTTTGTAAAACAGGGTGCTGTTTAATATAAAATAATAAAGAAAACAAAATTTTTACACAAAAGAAAATTTTGATTCGATTTTTAACGGAATTCGCTATTTTTTATTGTTTGTAGAATAACATTCCTTGTTCTTTTATCTTTCATATAAATAAAAAATTGGACACACATCTGGTTCGTGAGTTATGAATATTTAAAGAACAGTGGAATCTATGAGTCGCGTGGGTGGTTGCAGCGCAGCGTCGCAATGGTGCATTGTGTAATGCTAATGCCTGCTGCCTGCGAATTGCGTCAAAAATCGAATAAAAATTTTGTTGGAGTCTTTTTTGTGTGAAAATTTTGAACTTTTTTTCTTTCATATTTTATATAAAATAGCATCTTGTTTTAGAAAAGGCCTGTAAGTTTCATTATAATCCGAAAAAAAGAGTCAACAATATTACAATTGAAAAAAAAAAAAAGTTGACCTCAAACTTAAAAATAGTGTAGCTCCCAGAATTTTCCAAATTTTAAAAAATCCGTTGGCCAAAAAATATTACTCATAAAGTAATACAACTACACTAAGTTTTATTAAAATCGATGAGACGGCTGCCAGCATTGATATTTCTGACCTGGAAAGCGTCAGAACTAGTAGTTTAATTAAAGCATTGATATATTGTCTATTGTGGAAAAGGAACGCCTGCAGCCTCTGATGATGATCTTAAGCAGGGAGGACTTTTAAAATCAGAGGCGCTTCTGCCACCCAGAATCAGGGATCAACTAGTAGAAATTGACCCTAATGAACCGAATAGATAATTAGAATTAAATATTAAATAATAATCACAGGCTGCTTAAGTAATGCTGATATTGGTGGTGTTTGTAGCTGAATTCGTTGAGCCTCTAGGTGCTTCTTTCCATTAGCATGACTGACTAGTAGGACGGAGTGAAAACGATCAAATTAGTCGAATCGTTTGAGGTGAGCGAAAAAATGTGTGGTTTGACATCCGAAAAAAATTTTAAACAAATTTTGAAATCGGTTAATATTTTCTGTTCTCTTTTTTGATTTGAAATTCAAATTTTTGAAAATTCTAAAAAATGTCTCTATTGCTTTAAAAATTATAGCGAATTTACTCTATGTACAGTTTTTGCTAGTGAATAATGACGAAAAATTATAAATTAAAATTTTTTTTTGCTTAATTCAGAATTTTTTGAAACTGGCCAAAAAGCAAGCGTTCAAAAATGGTCAATTTTACGTTTTTGAGCGCTTTCGACGACTGGCTAAAACTAGAAAAATTGTTTTTTCGAAAAAACAAAATAATAACATGTTTCTTTGATTCAAGCTGAATAAAGTTCAGGTTCGACATATTCAAATTTTTTTAGAATGTGTGCATTGGACTAAAAAAAACATGTTTTTTAGCATTTTCAAAAAATTCTAAATTGAGCAACAAACTTTTTTTTTAATTTATAATTTTTTATTATTATTCACTAGGAAAAATTGTAAATAAAAAAACTCGCCATAATTTTCGAAGCAATAGGGAACTTTTTAAAAAAATTTTAAAATTTGAATTTTCAAATCAAAAAAGAGAACAGAAGATATTACCCGAATTGAAAATATTTTTTTTACTTTTTTAAAATGTCAACCCACAAATTTTTTCGCCCAGCTCAAACTATTCGACTAATTTGATCATTTTCACTCCGCCCTAATGACTAGTGCAGAACGGCCCATTGCATTGAGTCTAGCTTAATGATTCTCGGACATATCTTGCAGCGAGCGTTGACTCGACTTGTTGAATTTGCCTCGACCCATGGAACGGAATACGAAATCTGACTGATAGTATTTGCGACTCATACGAATTTCAGTCAAAAGTTCGAGACAAAGTTAGATGGAAATGCGGAAATTCTTATGAGCAAAATTCTCCAATAATATTAGCCAATATAATTCGGTCCTCTAAGCGAAAAGTGTTATTTCAAAATTAATTTAAGTATAGGTACACTACTGCAAGAAATAGAAGACAACCTGTTTTTTGTTAGTAGCATAAAATCATCTTATTTTGATAATACATGAATTAAATTTTCTTTGCTTAAAGTAGGATGACAGATATAAAAATTCTGTTCCCAATCACGTCAGATAAAATTATTTTTCCTATTCTTTTAGAACATATTGCGAAAAAATTTTTATTTTCTTAAAGTTTAATTAACTTCCGAAGTAATGTTTATATTTTAATTTTCTTGGCCTTTTTTAAAGCTAAATATCAATAGAATATCATTAATGTATCCAAAAAATTGTGCGAATTTTCCCGATTCTACTAAAGTCTGAACTTACAACAAATAAGTCATAAAAATTCAAATTTATAAAATCATAGAAGGAATATTAAAAATAATTATACTGTATATTTTTTTTAAATATTTAGTGCTGTATTCTTTATTATCATTTTCATCATTTTTTAAATCCATTGTTAAAGCATAAGAATTTTTTTTAAATTGTACGACTTGTTTGTTTTGAGTTCAAAACTTGGCAGAATTACTTCAAAAGAAAATAGTAGATAATACTCACGTTTGTACAACTTAAAATCAAATACTCAAATCCCTCAGGAATAAAAATCTCATCACTCAAAAAACACGAAACAACACTATAGCGGCCCGGCACATTCTATTGTCAACAAACGGCTGAGCCGAGTGGTCCTGAGTTTAGTCAAACTTACATAGGGCCGGTTTCACCAACTCTGATTAAGATGTCAATCCTCGATTATTCTATTTTGATCAGTACCTTGCGTTTCACTAACTTCTAAAGTATGATTAAAGAGAGTTAATCACTGTTTAACTTAACCGATTGATTTTGGCCGATTAACGGAGTTAATCGGCGATTAAAGCTGGTTGGCAGAACAGAACCTCAAAATTGAAGTTTGCACTTGAGCATTTGGAGCATGTTCAGAGCGAATGTGGATCATTTTTATAATAATTTTTATCATACCTACACTTTTGTTTTTATCAATATGCAGATGAAAGAAACTATGAAGCCAAAATATCTTTGATGAGGCGTCCGTAAAGTGTAAATTGTGTTCCAATAACCTCACTTTTCTTACCTACAGTTTCTTTCACGTCATTGGAAGAGATAATTCGTTCTTAAAACAATGCGTAAGTAAAATATATAAGTTAACGAAATAAGAATTCAGTCGCATAAATTCATTTTGCAGTGCTGAAAATAATTATTTAACCAATGTAACCTCGCAGTGCGCATCATGAAGCTTAATTCCTTCTTGTATTTTGTTCATGTATGCACCAAATATTTCTGAACGTCTTTAATTAATCACTATTAATGCCTTTATAATTTACATTATTAGTTTTTGAACTGAAATAGTGATAGAAAAAATGTAACATTATTTTAATATATTACATCCACGCAAAATTATTTCACTTCTTGACAAAAAAGACTGAAAAAGACTTCTGCTGGATGTCACATGACTTGGTTAATGCCCTCAGCTTGTACCGTGCGCGCGCAAGAAACTTAAACCTTCTTCTTGTTTCAGTCAATCAGAATCGCTGTTACAAGAGAATATCAGAGTTATCACGAACAGGGTATTTGATTAGCTAATCAGAGTTAAAATGTCCATGGTGGAACGCATTACAATTTAATCATGATTAAAGCCTCGATTAAAGAACAATCGTGATTAGCTAATCATGTAATTAATCAGAGTTGGTGAAATCGGCCCTTAGTCTCGACTCAATTTTCGAAGTTAAAGGATCGAATTTCTGCGCATGCCCAAGATAAACGATGTTCATTAGCTGTGATTCGCGCCTACTTTTCAAATAGGATAAATTACATTTTTCAAAATTTTTATCATATAAGAATAATTTTACACAGAAAATAAAAATTACTTATGTATGGCAACAGAATTCCCGGGGCTTTCCATGAATTCCCAGCATTTTCCCGTATTTTTCAAGGTCTACAAAACTAAGGGTAAATTCCCGGATTTCCCGGTTGCTAGACACCCTGCACTAATAATTGAATAATAGAACAGAGATTTACTTGTTTTCCTATGCTGAATTAAAGGACCCACGCTAGAATACGGGGCGACAAGTATTTTCGGCACTTTTTGAAACCCAAAGTTCACCAAAAGTGTCTTTGCGATCATTAAAAAATTCGTTTTATGTCATTAGCACTAAGAATTTATTAATTGAACAACAGAAAATTACATATTTTTGTATGCAGAATTAAAGGACCGACCCTAGAATATGGGGAGCAAGTATTTCAAACACTTTTTGACCTTCAAAGTCACTAGAAGTGTGTTTGCGATAATTTAAAAATTCCTTTCATGTCGTTAGCACTAAGAATTGATAAATTAAACAACAGAGAATTACTTGCTTTTTTATGTAGAATTAAAGGATCTACCCTAAAATATGGGAAAAAAAGGTTTTCAACACTTTTTAACCTTCAAAGTACCCCAAAATGTTGTTGCGATTGTTTAGAAGTTTCTCTTTTGGTGAAGTCTCGCTCTTAAAAAACGTGATGGTATTTCTGGACAAGCTTACTCTCGTTCACGAGGTTTCGGCAAAACATCTCCTTCACCAAGCCCCGAGTCAAACCGCTTGGCCTGTGAGGTAACCTTGTGAATTCTCCAGAAGTCTTTTTTTGTAGATTATCTATCTCTCTCTGTCTCTCTTAAAGGCCATACATGCGAAAGAACTCTCTGAGCTGAACTTCCAATCACTTTCCTTTTTTATGTGTGAACGATAAACTTCAGAAACATAACGAGTAAATATGTTATGTTATTAACTATGACTTCTTTTAAGTACTTGAATGAATCTATGTAACCTGTTTATTAACAACCATGGTTCGTGATTCTTGTGACCTGTATGTGAACAATCTTTCGTTTGAGACTTTTGTAACCTGTCTGTGCAAATTACCAATAAAAGTGATTTAATTGTGAATCAGTGAAAAAAAAAAGAAATGCACTGTCTAAATTTTGTCTTGAATTCGTTCACCCCTACCAATTTTTTAGTCAACAGCGGGTTGAAAGTTTTGGTCTTTCGAGCCGGATCTGGTGAACGATTTTAAGATGCGAGTGAGTCACATAAAAAATCGCATCAACGAGCAAACGTCTCATATAGAGTTTATCGCGAGTGCAACGGACAATTTAATGAGTGTCGGGATTTCGAACATTTCTTCAAAGAGTTAAAACTCGCCGGGGCGCTCTCAAGGAGTCGTAATCCATGCTCTCACTTGATCATGACAACATCAGGATCGCGATGAGACATGTGGAAATACGGGAAAAGCAGCGTCTGTTAGAAAATCCTTTTTCAAAGAAAACATGTTTAATACAACGCACGAGGTCTGTCTTGAAGCGCTCGAGAAGATAAACTCTTTACTTGAACGTATCCAAACCAGCCAAAATATTTTCTATATATATTTTTTAAAAGAAGTTGAATGTTGTTATTTATTCAGGGCATCCGTTGTGGAAAAGTATCTAGCATTTAATTTTTGATTAGTATTTTTGGACAAGAAAAAAAGTACAATGGTAAGAAATGCTATGCTTCCTTTATAATACGAAATGACGCCATCACCACAGTGGAGATTTAGAGGACAATAGGCCTAATACGTAAATGTAACGTTAGAATCCTAGTGATGCACTTCAAAACCTTCGGGTCCTTGTTCGGGCGCCATTGTAACGTTTCGCGTTCTTATTTTATAATAATGGTTTATACTTCTTTCTTTTTTCTTAAAGAATGATAAGTATTTCCTCAAAGCTTGTAAAGATTTTTTTTGAGGTTATAACGTGGCGAAATGTATAAGATTTTGTTTGGGTTTCCCGAAGGCGGAATCATCAAACTCCCACGTTACAACCCATAAGAAACCCGTGAAAATTTAAAAACATCTTTTCTTTTAAAAAAAGAAAATAATAAGGAAAATAGACTCACGAATTTATACTTTAAAATGATTCCGTATGATGAATGTCCCAGGCATGGATTCCTTAAAAAAGAATTAATTGATATTGGCAATTTTAATTATCAGAGGAAGAATTTTATTTTATTTTTCTGACAAAGCTCAGTCTTACATTCATTGCAATGACCAGAAAAATCGGTGCTTCAAACCTTTGATTGGCTTTGAAGTGAATTACATTAGATTTTATTGTTATTACGGAAATCGTTAACATAAAGATACTTTTAAGTAGTGGTTGAGCACCTTGGCTTTGTTTTAATATTGATCCTAAAAGGTTTAAATTTGAAATCTAAATTTCATTCAAGTGTGTAAAAGCACACTTGTTGTACATTCATCAATTAGCTCTTACGAGCCACAATACGCGCGAACGAACATTGTAGACAGAAAAAACGTAATGAATTCCAGTAGCTCCGAAATATTTAACAAAGAAATCTTGGGCAATCCAGGAGACGGGCGAACCAACACCAAAGAAAACTTACAATTTAATTATTAAATACCTAGGTACAAGTGTGCATTTGGAAAAGGCAAGTATTACCCTCATTCACATCACCTTACGAGCCACAATTCGCGCGAACGAACATTGCAGAAAGAAAGGATGATGTAAATTTAGATAGCTTGGAAATGCTTTGCATCCAAATCTTAGGCAAGCCAAGTGACGGGTGAACAAATCACAGGGAAAGCTTCTAATTTAAATACAAAGCGCCTAGCTACTATTTTTTCCCCAATCATAATTTAATATAAAATAATTAAAAAAAAAAGAAAAACATTAAATAGTGCATCCATCCAGGATGTTAATATTCTTTAAAACATAAAGAGCACTGCACTGCACTAACTCCTTAATTGAAAAGAAAAAGACGTTGATTTTATATATGACCCAAAAATAAAAAAAAATACATTTTACGTATTATTGCTACTTTTTGGCAATTTGCGTCGTCTTTTTCATACAAATAATTACTAATGGATAATTTAAATATTTCTCATGACTCTTTCAACACTTTCTAATTGTTTAAACAAATGTAACTTATTTAAACAATTATTTATTCCCAAAAAATGTAAAAAATAATCGTATTTTCTTATTGAAATGTAATAGTTTGGCATTGTTTGGAGAAGTAAATTTTCCAAAAAACATTATGTAATTATTTAATCAATTACGTATTGTTTATTCTCAACATTTCGAAAAATTGACCCAGAGATGTCCAGTTTTTTCTCAAATTGGTATCCTATGCTACTTGCTGTTGAATAATTATATAATTTTGATACATATCTTTTAATGTTCAACAAATTTCTATTTGTTTAAGCAATTTTGATTTGCTTAAGCAGTTTTTTTCGAAAAATTAAAAAAAATTAAAATGAAATAACATACATATAATTATTTTTCTGACTGTATAGTGTATAGAAAGAATATATTAACAATTTTTCAATTGTTTAAACAATTACTTTTCCAAAAATACTTTTGAAATCGTATTTTCTGAATTAAACATAATATTGAATGATTTCGGGGAGTAATAAATTCTGCTAAGAACTTTATGTTATTGTTTATACAATAATTATTGTTTTTTTCAAATTTCCTTCAAATTGAGTATGGATGGTTTACATCTTTTTTGGTGCATCATTTAAGAAATCATAAAAGTCATAATAAAATTTAAATTGTAAAAGTATATTTTTTGTTTTTTTTTTCATATTTTTGAACGAATAAATATTGCTTAAACAATGACACGAAGTTTTAAAGAGAATTTAATAATCCTCGAAATCATTCAATATTATATTTAATTCAGAATATACGATTTAAAAAATATTGTTGGAAAAATAATTGTTTAAACAAATTATATTTGTTTATACAATTGAAAAATGGTTAATATATTCTTTCTATACACTATACAGTCAGAAAAATAATTATACGTATTTTATTTCATTTCCTTTTTTTCAAGTTTTCGAAAAAAGCTGCTTAAGCAAATCAAAATTGTTTATACATATAGAAATTTATTAACCATTAAAATATATGTATCAAAATTATATAATTATTCAACAAAAAGTAGCATAGGATACCAATTTGAGAAAAAACTGGACGTTTCTGGGTTATTTTTTATTTTTTACATTTTTTGGGAATAAATCATTATTTAAATAAGTTACATTTGTTTAAACAATTAAAAATTGTTTAAAGAGTCATGGGAAATAAAAGGCGTGAGACATGCAAGATAATCATCACTTGGCAGTTAATCACACTTTGACATTAACTTGTATTCCTTTCCGAAGGAATTCAATTGAGTTTCCCGTACCCAGAAATGTTTTACTCCTTCTAATGCCTGGGTTGTTATAGAAGCGTTTGATAGTGATTCCGCCTTTTTACTAAGAGGGAGAATGAAGCGCTTGCAGAGCCGTGACAGTAGTTGATTGGACAGGACGTTCTTCAAGATTGTCCTCAGTAGACGGAGCTTCACACTTGTTGGGTCATGATGAAGAGGGTTCCTGAAGCCAACCTGGACCAGCAAACCAGATACGATGCTCAGAGAGTTGAGTTGGAGTTAATCCTCAAGTGGCACAGTCAGTAGGATTTTCTTTACCTTGAATACAATGCCATTTTGAATCAGTCCAAAGCTCAACTGAGACTTTAGCAGCATTTAAAACTTGTATCGTGTGACGATACCATTCGGGTATCACGGGGGGTGGGTTTTGGGATCCAAGCGAGATGGTTGGCCACTGCCATTAGTCGGGGGATAATTTTTATGAATTTTCTTGGCTATAAAATAACCATAAATGTATTAAGTTCGTACTGAATAGGACATTTTCTCAAGTTTTTGGTACTTATTAATTAGGGGTGGGTTTTCGATATCCGAGCGAGATGTTTTGCCACCAGCATTATTCGGGGTAGCAAAAAGGATAATTTTTCACGATGTCAATTACCTAAGATTGTATTCGCTTATGGCTGTTTTTGTCGATTTTCCGAGTTTGCAAAATTCGGGTATCACGGGGGGTGGGTTTTCGGATCCAAGCGAGATGGTTGGCCACTGCCATTAGTCAAGGGATAATTTTTATGAATTTTCTAGGCTATAAAATAACCATAAATGTATTAAGTTCGTACTGAATTGGACATTTTCTCAAGTTTTTGGTACTTATTAATTAGGGGTGGGGTTTCGATATCCGAGCGAGATATTTGGCCACCAGCATTATTCGGGGGAGCAAAAAGGAAAATTTTTCACGATGTTAATTACCTAAGATTGTATTCGCTTATGGCTCTTTTTATCGACTTTCCGAGTTAGCAAAATTCGGGTATCATGGGGGGTGGGTTTTGGGATCCAAGCGAGATGGTTGG
>CAKNWT010221607.1:0-10851 GCA_932066315.1 Andricus coriarius
CGATAATTGTTTAATTTTAAAGTTGAAAAGTTTGTTTTGGGTGTTTCTCGTCTATTATGACAGCATCGAAGAAATCATTGAAGCTTATACTATTTTGGTCCAAATGGATTACAGCTTGTTAATATTGATTTTCTGACTATTCCAAAGGATTTCATGTGTTCTAAATAGGTAAAGTTAGTTAATATATGCACATAAAAGTCTTGTTTCAGGTCCACGCACAAGCGGGAAATGTGACGCAGACGGCCATTTTAATGCTAAAATGTAAAAATGTTGAATCTTGTATGTTCACAGCTTTGGATGATAATGACTTAAAAAATTGAACCTCAAATTTATTTTTTCAAACTGAAAATGAATATAGAAATCTGATTTTACTGAAATTGTGCGTTCGATTGTAAGAATAGTATATTGCATTACAAGTGGTAGGCGATGGCCTTTTCGTGACAAATGCAGTGTTTTTAGGACGACTCATAGGTGAGGGCACCGAAGGTGCCCGAACCGAAGACGAGTCTAAAAACACTGCACGAGTCAAGAAAAGGGCCTACCAAGAGACTATCTTTGACGAGACATGCACGAAACTTTTTACAACAAGATCACGAAAAGCGTGAATTGATTTAAATATTGAAAAAAAGCGAACAAACTCGTGACAGCATTCAGAAACGAGGTTATTAAAGCCAGTAGCCTCTCCGCCGCTAGATGCGCTATAGTTGCTCAAGTCAAAGTTGCGGGAAAATTTAAATTGTATAAATGAAAAATTACTTTTTTAATACAAACTACTAATAAAAGTTTATAGTTTACGCATAAAAAAATTTTATCAATTTGAAGAGACAAAATTTAATATCTTAAGTACTGATTAGTTTTTATAGCGTATATATTTCTGCACGGTAAGTCGCGAGACGAGCGCGCTTCAGTTGTCGCTGAAAACATCGACCTATTTCCGTCTTTCAGTTATTTTGAAAATGTGGAATGCTTACGAAAAGAGGCCTATTCGTGAGCATTCCTCATTTCGTACATTCTTTATTCGCATCGTTCGAAATGCGCCACATTACACACAGGTCATAAGTACGAAAAGACGCCATTTTCATGACAAAGCAAAGCTCAGATATTGATCTACGTGTTACATATTTTTCCATTACATTGTCGAATATATTTTTCTATCTACCGATTGATATATGTTATGCGCGCCGCATTACCCGCTTCGCCCCCACATCGATTTCAGTTGAAAGATTGGCTGCAACGGAAATTAACCTTAACGAATAAACTTTAAAGGAAACCAAGGGTATGTCACGCCAGTCATTCCAGCCTATAAGAAGTTGGTTCCCAACTTGACTCAGCGGAGAATCAGCGAAACTGTGGCGCTGATCGCCTTTCGCCAAAATATTGTGTTTGAATTTTGACAAAAGACTCATAAGTGTCAAAATAACCAAAATGGACGTGTCAACCTCCGATTTCAAAATATAACCTGATATAACCTTTGAAATCTCTTTACGCGTAATGCCTAATGTAAAAATTTTATAAAAAGTTTAAGAATTTTTGCTATTTTTTTCGTAAATTCCCTCTGTTGGGTATCTCGTTATTTTATTAATTTACGTGTTACTTCACGAGTTCAGATATACATAATCATTGTGCATAATATAAATATTAGGATAACAAAAGTATCAAATATTGTTATATCATAAATTATACCTTCTTTTACACATAACTTATATATGTTCAATTTATAAGTACAAAAACAGATGTTTATATCGCTTTAATATTTTATAAATGTGAATATAATCTAAAAAGTTAATGGATTCTGATATTTCATTTAAGATTTACACACGAAGTATTATACGGAGATCCAACTCTATGGGCCATTTCGGAAAATTGTACCCCACTTTTCCGTGCCCACATCCTATAGCACTTCATATTACGTGTTCTAGCGCCTCTTACGGAAACCGTTATAACATAGGTTTTAGAGTTGGGTTTCAACAGTTTCAAATTTTGTCACGAGAGGCGCTACAATACGTAATCTGGTATGCTGTGGGTATGCTATAGGAAGTGGGCACGGAAAACTGTGGGGTATCCTTATATTAGAGTTGGATCTCCTTATACTACTTCGTGGATTTACATTTAAACGAGATAATTGGGCGAAAGGCGATCAGCGCTGCAGTTTCGCATTTTCCCCGCTGAGTCTAATTGGGAACCATAATCATAATAATCGTGTCATGCCCCTGAAGGAAACTGTAATAATTTCGTGTTTTTAAGCTGCCTCAAAATAATTTCTGAGTGAAAAAGCGTCTTCTGCTATGTACTTGACAACAGTGTGAAGAATATGAAAGTATGAATGAAGTCGGTCTGGAAATCACGAAAGCAGATGTTTAAAAACATTGCACTTATTACATTTTTATTTTAAAAATAATTTCACTTTTCGCGGACGAATGAAAACATTTTTTCCGTGAGCGAGAATAAAGCAAATGACACCAATCGAAAATTCGCCATATTAACTATGATCTTAACCATAGTTCATAAGTTGTCAGGTAGGAATTTCCGTCCTGACATTTTATTCATGAAACCATTTTCGAAATTAGAATTTAAAATATACTTGTACATTAGGATTGATTTGCAATTATTAATATTTCAACTTAATTTGATGCTGAAATAAATTAAAGATGCAACTTATTTATCACATTAGAAATCTTGTTAATGCTACAACCTGAAAATTAATTCGATTCTTATTTTTCGTTTTGTTCGAAAATAAACTATGGTTGTTGTTGTATCAAGTTCTTTATTTTCATTGACGAAAAATACGTTTTAATTGGTCAGCGATAAGTATTATTATTTTAAAAATATTAATAATTAAGTAAGCGAAAAGTTGTTTTAAATCTGGTGTCCTAATTTATAGCTCGAATTCGCTCATACCTCGCCGTTTTTTCATTGCTGCTAAGGACGTAGTAGACGACAGCTTTTATTCCATTGTTGGATAAACTTTCGCTAAATAGCATGAAACTTTTAACAGCTTAAAATTTCACATGCAACTAAATTTAACTTTAGTTTTTTCTATGATAAAATTACAAATGTGAAACCTCGTCATGCTAAAAAATAATACATGATAGTGTTTTTATGAAAAAAATCGCATGTGCTCATATATTACTTATACGTCTGATTCAAGAGAATAAAATAGTATTTTATAGCAAGGTAAAGAATTTTTAAGTTTCTTTGCATTACTCAAAATGTGAAAAATAATTTTTAACGATATATTTATACATTAATAATTATATTTCGTATATTGACTCAAATAATATTTTATGACAATGCTTTGTACACAAATATATGTTAAAACAATTTCAAATACTCACCTGATACTGCCCATTATTACATGATCGTCATTCTGCAGCGAAGAGACCAAACATTCTGAAGCTTTCAATTTTCACTTTAAAGAAAAAACGAAAACCGCAATCTCGGGCCGAGGAATTGCTGATTCGAGGCAAAAAATGTTTGTTCAGAAATAAAACAAAAAAATCCTTCTCTAAAAAATGTATGGTACGAAAAACTGGCAATCACGATATTTTTATTGCTGTCGGCTTTCCATTATGCTCATTGGCCCATGAACTATATATGACGCTGAATTCAAGTTATCAGAAATTGCGTTATTTTTTATGTTTAAAACGTATGCTCGGCTATTTTACTTTGATTTTATGTGCTCTGTATCTATATATTGATATTAAAGGAGATAAAAAAGAGCATCTAAGATGGATGACTAACTTTTTTCCGTAAGTAAGAATTCATGAATAAAAATGTTATTGCTTTGTTGTTATCGTGTTTATGTGGACGTCAGTCAACTTCCGTTTGAAATATTTCTCTGTGGATATGAAAATAATAACTTAAGCCTATTTTCAACTACTTGTATTGCACTTTTATTTTTTGACTGGATTGAATAATCTTTGGGGAATCCATGCACGGTTATGACGGTGCATTTTTATCACAAGTCACAAGCTAATAATTTGCAGAAATATAATGGTTGCTTGTTTGTTTCCTTTTTTATTGTATGTATTTCTGAGATATTTGACCATGTCGAAGAATCCCCAAGCATCCAAATCTAACGAGAGACTTCCAGAAGCAATTGTGATGCCTTTTGTGAATTAAAGTAATTCAACCTATTTGAAATTTCCCACCAGCCCTACTGCTGTATGCCAATTTAGAGATCCTCAACCATACCGGAACCGGAAGGCCTTTAAAGAGCGCCATTTTCAAATCCGAGTCTCAATCTTTTCCTTTTTTATTAGAAGAAAAATTTTTAATTGACCACGTGAAAGAAGTAAATTATGAAATAAATCATATTTACAGTTAGCTTTTGTATGCGCAGTAGCTAAAAAGTAGCTTTGTGAGTCAACTCTTTCTAGAGCATCTCCATGCTAATCTGCTGTTATCCTTATGGTCGTACCTCAAAACTTATTAAAGATTTTGGAAATGCCATTGAGTTATATGTTTTTTGCTATATGTGATGCCCATTTAACTTATCTATCTTGGACTGGAATTCAAGATATCATATTTGAAGAAAGTTAATTTTTGAACCTCCGGCAATTCAAGTGGGGCCTCTATAGCTCAGACCCAGCTTATTACTGTCAACGTCCCCAGTGCTAGGGACTTTGATTTGGATGTTTCACTACAGCCTTGGTAGCCGGCTTGGTTATCAGATATTTCGGAGAGGATGTCTTGGACAATTATTTACCATCTTTAGGACCGACTTGGTTGATATCTGACATCACCAAATTCAGAAGCGATAATTTTTGTTTGGAAACGGTAACCCATAAGTTACCTCTAGTTACTCACCAATTTATAATGACTCTCGAGTCCGCTAGCTCAAGAAGTGAAAACGCTCAGTGAGCGTTTAAAAGGACCGCAACGCGTTATGGGTGTCTGGATTCTGCCAGAATGCGTTTGGAGCATTTGGAAAGAGCCAGAATGCGTATTCTAGTATGGGAGTGCTTTGAGGCACAAAACAACCTAGCGACGGTAAACCGAGTGATTCTACTTTGGATCCCTGGACACAGCGGCATTAAAGGTAATGAGTTACGAACCAGTGATAATTTCGCAACTCCGTGAGCACCAATCACGAAGAAAAATACTCTAACCGAATATTTTGGGTACAGTCGCTGTAGCTCCCTTTTAAAGTCTTGATACCTTTCCTCCTTTTCCTTCTCCTTAGCAGTGATGTTGTAGTCGGCCGGAGCCGAGACGGAGACAGCTGTCCAAAAATCGCAGTTTCAGCTAATTTGGCACTTCTCGTTTTCGACAATTGACTCTATCTCCCTTGGAGCGTTCGGAATGGCAGGGTCATGACCAATACCACAAGAGCGACAAAGGCGGTAAAGCACTCTTAGGGCCGCATTATGCCTGCAGAGATACGTCGTTCCCGCTTGAGTGGGACACCCGGATAGTATGTGTTCTAGGTACTCAGCGTGTGCACTGTGCATGACACGCTCTGCACCTATCGCTGGGAACTTCTTGACATAAAATGCGGTCAGGCTATACTAAGGTGGAAATGACACCGTCCTGGCATGCGAAAATGAACTCTGTACCTGATTTAAGCCCTGATGATCTGAGGAAAGCAAAAGTTTGATCCCTCGACAAGGACTCTTTTTCTACATTTCTGTGAAAGTTTCCGTTCATTTTCCAGTCGAGTAGCTGTTGGCGGAATTTTTCACCATCTGCTTTTTTACTTCGGCTTTTAGAAGTGAAGCATCTAGATGGAATAATGTTTTCGAGATATCGAAGTTTGAGTATTTGCGCTCGAGCGCTTGACTCGCCACTGCAGAGCGGGGACCCGGGCTTGGCGGCCTTGGGCGCTTACTCACTGTCCGACACTAATACTGTGATAAACAGAAAGTCCACAGGGTTTCTATATCATCAGATATCATTCCCATCGAGCTTTTCACGTAGATTGTGAATCTTAATACGAAAATAATCTATCACGTCAAATTTTTGAAAAAAACGGGGTCAGAGAGTAACAACAAAAAATTGTTTTTGTCGCTTTTTGGAAAAGTTGTAAAACGGGTAGTGACGTTTGGGAATAAAATTATTCACCTGAAAAAGATCCACGAGTTTTCTTCAGATCATTTTTTAATAGGATGCATATTTTCTTTAATTGTGAACAAAAACAGTTAAATGTAAAAATTCTGCGAAAATGTCCGTAAAGTGGGCCCCTTTTTTATAATAAGAAGATAATGTCCCAGAAAAAGCTGTAGAAATATTTTCAGTTTTAAAAGCATTTAAAAAATTCTTCCGTTTGTGACAGGAAATACATAATTGTTCACGTTATCTGCCAGGCTACTAATGACAATGCAAAATATTTTCCAAGATACCTAATATAACACCTTAAATCTTAATCTATCAACTATTCTAATAGAAAATAACGAGCTACGATGTTTTTTTAGACATGATATCTGGATTTCCAGTGTCATCAATAGACTAATATTTTGTACACATGTGAGTTTCAGCCCTGCGTATTGAGTATGGACATGACCTTGATATTTACCGGATATGACAGGCAGCGCCCATGGCGGTCAAAGCCTAAAATCCCCGAGGGATAGAAATTTGAAATTTACATAAGATAGCATGTGTACATTGTTTTAAAATATACTTAATGCATCAATGATTGCTTCAAGAACGTATATAACATTTTTCAAAATGAATAAAACTAATAGAGGAAACTTTCCTGCAAAAAGATTTCGTGAAAACTTTGTCTTTTCATTCTAGCTAAACCCGTTCTAGTTTCGTTGTTGGTTATGAACATAACCTTTAAAATTACCGTTCGAATGTCAAGAAGCGGATTGATGATGAATATTTTAATTAAAACAGGATTTCAAATTATAAGTCATTCAATCAATGTTCACCCTGAAACACTGAATAAGGGAAAAAGTTTAGCAGTCATTCATGTGATAAGGGTGCAGGAGTTGAGAGTGAATGGAATAAGAAAAATTCAGTGCAGTGTCGCTTCTGCCATAATCAAGAAACCTAAGAAGAAAGTTTTTTCACATAACATATTGAATTGTTGAAAAAAGCTTCACTTAAAACTCAAGACTACTAATAAAATACTCAATGTCATTTAAATTAAAACAAAATATACTCCATAAATATTCTGAGATAACTAAACTTCCTAACCTCAAAATCTGACAACTAGCATTACTTTTACAAAAATAATAGATCGTATAAATATGCGAATATATATAATATTAATCATCCAGTTTGCATTATAATTTGTCCAGATAACTTTTTCTAAAAGTAAGAATATTGAAGTACTCTATGTGATATTTGTAATCCGATAGATCTACTGTCATAGAGACAGATAAATTCAAAACTCAACTGCGATAAAACCGTTCAATGAACTCGAGCAAAAGTTTTGTTCCCTGCATTGGCATTTCATCAGTTTTCCTACAGACACTCCCGTTATCTGACAGTTACACTGTTATTTTCAGTATAAATTTATTTATTTTCAATCGCATGCAAACTAGTGGAATTCATCACCCATGAATTGCCACTTTTGGACAACAGATGGCACCAGGCTGTTTCCGCGGCCGGACTCAATAGTGCATACAGGACGCACTTCGCGGAAAGCATCATATGGAGAAGTTTACGAGTATCGGTATTCCGAGAAAATGACAATGCCACTGCTGCAGCACTCACGAAAAGTTAAATCCTTTCAAATAAATAATGTGAAAGTAATTTTTTGGACTTATCAATAGTTTCCCAATTTTTTTGTGCACAAAAAAAATATAGACTTGAATTTTTACTTTTATTGAATATAATTTGTAAATATATTGTATTATAACAAATAATTCTATTAAATGGCATTAGAAAACAAATTAGAAAAAGTATTTTTAACAAAAATTAGTTTCTGGATAAAAATTTGTCTTAAAAGTCATTGGTAATTAAATTTAAATTATTCGTTTTCTTCTTTCCTAGAGCATTTCGTATCACAAACGGAGAAAATCAAGACAATGGACTTATTGTACCGAGGCACTATTAAAAAACTTACATGAACTTATGTTATGGTTGCTAAACGAATGTGAAAAATATGAAGTCCTATTCCATTGAAGTGTATATTGATCATCTTAATTAATGTCAGTGAACTGAAATAAGGTGAAAATTATAAAGACGTTACATGATTTCCTTTAAAAAAAAACATTTATCAACTTTTCGTAAAAATTTATGTAAAAAAGAAATTTGAATAATAACGTTAAATATTTACAAATAATATTCGATAAAAGTAAAAAAAAAAACAAGTTTATATATTGTTTTTCATAGAAAAATATGTATAATACATAATATAGTGCAAAATCATAGATAGTTTTGAGATGAACAATTTGGGTTCTTATCATTTTTCCGTCTCTTGCATAGTTTAAACGAAAAATATAATTTTATATTACGTACCGTTTGTGGCCACTTTAAGCAACTTCGTATCTTTTATCAAGAAATAAATTAAGTTAAATAAAATATTTCATAATGAAAAATGCATTAATAACATTATTAGTGTATCAATAAATGAATTATCAAAATTCCAAACCTTTAAACCTTAATTTATTATAAAATATTAATAATGTTTAATCTAGCCTCCTATTTCACCAGTAGTGGCCATTCAATTATTTCTTAAACTAGAATTTTAACGTCCTTTAGAAAATACTTCACAGCGTCAAAACATATCAAAAACCCCTATAAATATGCCAAATAATACTATAGTAAGAACGAAATATTGAAGATTTACGTATAAATCTTAAAGTGGCCACAAACGGTACAGTGGCCACAAACAGTACATCTACCCTATACCTAAAAAAATATAGAATTGCTTGTGACATAATTTGCATGATTCACTTGAAAAATAGTCACTATCCGCTGGACCATAGTGTTTAACAACTTTTCCAAAAAGCGACAAAAACTATTTTTTTTTTGTTACTTTCTGACCCCATTTTTTTCAAAAATTTGACGTGATGGATTATTTTCGTTTTAAGATTCGCAACCTACGTGAAAAAACTCGATGGGAATGATATCTGATGATATAGAAACCCTGTGGAATTTCCGTTTATCACAGTATTAATGTCGGACAGTGAGTAAGCCGCCAAGGCCGCCAAGCCCGGGTCCCCGCTCTGCAGTGGCGAGTCGAGAGCTCGAGCGCAAATACTCAAACTTCGATGTCTCGAAAACTAAGGCTCATTAGATCGAAAGAAAACATACGCCCCAAATGGATTTTAAAGTACTTTCATCCTAGAAAGTCTCAGTCAAATCGGCGATTCCCATCTCGCGTCCTCTCCTTGTTAGAACAATTCGGCTATGAAGACATTGGAGGTTCGGAAGTCCGCGTCCGCCTTGACGGCGTCAGATGTATAATCGCAGGCCGGGCGAATTGATATGCAAGCTCTTATGTATATGCATGATCTTACATGTGGCCATATCAAGGACCGTAAGCTGGTTCTTTGCCCATTGAACCGCCCCAAACGAGTAGAGTAGAACCAGGACGGCACGCATTTTAGTAGCAGATACCTTGTTCAACGCCGACAGATTTGAAGACCAAATCTGTCGAAGAAAATGCGTGTACCTGCTTCGGAGAAACAACTTCACTGATGTTACATTCTGAATGCGGCTTTGAGGCACGCGCAGGTATAGGTCTCTTCAGTGTCAAGATGTCTAATTACACTTATATCCACAAGCTCAGGGTCATTGGCCAACCCAAAGTCCATACCCATCTCTCCTGTGTACTCGTTGACGATATTTACAGCACTCTGGAATTCGCTTTTACCAGAAGCACAGATCTTCAGGTCATCCATATAAAATTCATGAGGGACCTTATGCTCACGATGATTACTACCGCCGCAGAGGTATCCGGGATAGTTTCGGAGTGCGAGAGATAAAGGCAGAAGTGTGATGCAAAAAAGCAGAGGGCTCATGGTAACGCCCTGAAAGACGCCCCTTTAGAAGATGACCTTGTTCGTTGTCACACGATAATTTCCAGATAACATAGTAAATCTAGTTTTCCAAAGGGAGATTAATCTCTCTATGCATTTCACTCTGCATCTCACTATGTGTGGATAGACCTTCAAGCTTACCAACAGACAGATGATAAGCCTATGAGATGTTGAATCGAAAGCTTTCCCGTAGTCAATCCAGGCCATTGACAGGACGCGCTGATGGGCTGCTGCGTCTTTACAGACGCACCTGTCAATTATCAGGTTCTCTCGACAGCCTGCTACACCTTTTTTCGAGCCACGTTATTCGTACATCTCTCTCCACGCAGGCCCAATTCTTCGAGCAATCCTGTTGTTTAGGACAGCTGTTAAGATCTTATACAGCGTGTTCAAACAAGTTATTGACTGTACTTTTCTGGCTTGGACAAGCTGCCTTTTTTAGATAGGAGTATAGTGCGTCCTAGAACCAGCCACTGCGGAATGGACGTTTCCGATTTTAAATATGAGGTGAATATGCGGGCCAGATGTTAATGTGGGGCATAATTTCTCAATTGTACCCACCTCGAAAATAAAAGTTGTCCGATCAGGCTAAAAATTGGTCCCATTGTAGTCCTATTAGATAGTACTCCTCACACCAAAAATTAATTAATTTTGATCATTATTTATCAAAGTGGAGGGGGTACAATTTTTGGTTTTTCAAGAAAGGCGTTACTTTCAAACATTTGTACCTTCTTTTCTATGGCTTTAAACGAAATTTCACTATTGATGTTTTTTATAGATTTTTTCACAAAATTTTTCGTGAAAGTAATGATTTTCAAAAAAAGTAAAACTTTGACCCTAATTTTTGAAAATCAAAAATAAATTTGACTTTTTTTCAAATTTCGATACTTTTTTTCTTCAAAATAGTTTTAAAAGA
>CAKNWT010221621.1:0-10281 GCA_932066315.1 Andricus coriarius
TCGATTAGCGCCAGAAAAGTTTTGGTTGGTGCCGAGCGGTTTGGTCGATCGTATCGTAGGTACCAATCGTTGAGTGAGAAAAAAGAAAAAATTAAACTGCTTTATATTCCGGTCTTGCGAAAAAGCAAAGTCGCACCGTGCAGCAAAGGCAAGGGTGGCAAGACTGCACAGCTAGGGCCGTCTCGAGCAGAAATAATGCAAGACCACGCGGTGCGGGTGTGGCGGCGACTTTCTGCGCAGTCATTCAATAACGTAATTAAGTTCTGCGGGGAAAAAGAGAGAAGGCAACTCCCGCGAAAGAAAGTTAAGAGAAACTTGGAAGTGGTCAGGGGAATGAGCCACAATAGGTGGCAGAAGGCTAGTATCGATCCTCGTACTATTCGCCAACGACCATTCTTTACCTCCATGTAAATTGGTTCTCGCGTGCACCGCGCTCTCTTATTTTTCTTTCATCGGAATTTGGATACGTCGGTGCACGTAAGAGGCGAAAAAAGTGCTCACTTTACAGATATATGCTTTTTCACCACAGGTGCACGTAATTAGTGCACATTTTTTTCACGACGATGCAATTATCGCTACAGTTGTAATAGATAGGCGTAGTATTTCAATTCTAATCGCCTCAATTTTTCGCATTTTGAATTTTTAGGAGGTAAAATGTAGTTTGATTTTATCTTAATTGAAGAAGCATTAAATCTGCTTTCGTTCTCCCACGATAAAGACCCAATGTTTAAAGAAAATATTCAATTACTGAACTTTGTAAATCATGTGTCCTATGCAATTAATTTAAGTTTCTTTTTTAAATCTTGCAAAATTATTGTAATATAAAAGGCTTTTGAAGTAAAAATCCAAGGAAATATTCTGAGAGCACTGGGATGCTTATTTAATTTTATATCCGAAGTAAAACTTTTAAGGAAATTTTTCTCAGTGAATTCAAATTACTTGACTGAATTAGTAATTAGTAAATGTAGCTTCGACTGAATTCAACTGAATTTCACTGAATTTAAACCTATAGAAATATATTTCACTGAATTAAAAGTGAATTAGCTCAATTTAATAAAATTTGATCGAACTGACATAAGTAAGGATTTTCACTGAAGAGCAGTGCAGTGATACTGATTGAAATATAGAGAGTACATTAATAATTCACTAATGTTAATGTGGATTCGGATGGAAATCGCATAGTTCAAGTTGAATTCATCTAAAAAGGTAAAATCAAGAGTGTTTAGGAGCAGTGAAGCCAAATTAAAATTAGTTTAAATAAATTCAAGATAAATTAATGGAATTTTCCTTCAGGGTAGACGGGTAGGACTGGCCGGCGGGCAAGAACGACTTTGCAAATAACACTGCTATTTCTTGAACATTTTGATGTTTATTTCCATCTTGTCATTTATTTTATTAGAGAAATGGTATTATGAACTCATATCTTGAAAATTTACGTTGTAAAAGAAAAATTATGCAGAAAAACGTTTTGAATTAAGTCCAAACAGATATAATTAAGAGAATAGCTGAGGCTAAGGGGCAACAGCAACCAGCAAAACAGTAGAAAAAGGCTTGAATGGTAACTCTACTATAAGTTTGGTCGATAATACGATTAAACTCTAACCTCAAAATAAAACTCATGTAAAACACATAGAATCATTATATTTCTCAACGGTCGATAACGCAGATTTTCTTATTTATTCGGGAGATATCCGCGCGCGTTCTCTTCACCGAGCAGAATGTCAACGAATAAGAAGTCATACCACAGCTATCACGATTTTAAAAAATACCTGTTACTTCTTGCTGCATATTTTTAAATGTACATTTTTCTATACATAAAATACCGAGAAATCAAACCATAAGATTTTGATATTCTAAGATATATCTGGTTATAAATAATTAAATGATAAAACCATCGATTTTTTAAGATAATTAATGCGTATGGAAATATGATATACAATAATGTGAGACTCGAGATAGAAAAATGTATAAATCTCACATCTTACTAAATTTTTATAGAGTAATGAATGCTAACCGATCACTCCTGCTCCAGCCTATCCTACTTAATTCAGTAATTAGGAAACAATCAGGTTTTTTTTATTCAATAACGCTTATTTTTTCCAAGATTTTTGTGAGTTTGTATAGTTTTTAAATTCTAAATCAGAAAAAACAGAAAAGTTGGAAATATGATAAAAAGTGAGAATATTAGGCCCCATTGAATTTAGATTCTTTGAATCAATTCATTACTAATGTCGGATTCAAAAGTCCTGACACCTGGCTTTGGAGCTTTAATCTCTGCGAGAAAAAATCGCAGAATGTTGAGTCAAAGACCCTCAACTTTCACTACGACGACTTTGAAGTTCTTCACACGTTCAAAAATTGGTACCGATAATTTGAAAAAATTCATGAGTATTCAGTAACATGTACTTAACAAAAGACAGTTTGTTCTACTTCAATTTAATGATTATTTTAATTAGTAGAGCTAAAAATGTAAGAAATAATTATCTCGGCTCTGGATAGAGATTTCAAGCTGAACTCT
The DNA here is from genome assembly GCA_932066315.1 of Andricus coriarius. Taxonomy (NCBI): domain Eukaryota; kingdom Metazoa; phylum Arthropoda; class Insecta; order Hymenoptera; family Cynipidae; genus Andricus; species Andricus coriarius. The sequence continues at coordinate 2,519 of CAKNWT010221621.1, forward strand.
AGCTTAAAAGAAGCTTTTTGATTCAGCGGTTTCATCTCAAAAGTTGAATGATTAATAAAAATGATTAATTTCTGAATTAAAAGCGTCTGAATAATTACGATCTTAATGAGTTTCAATACTGGGAAACTCGTATTGAAAAAACGTCCTTTCTCAGCACTGTCCAATTAAGGCGTGAAAGAGATCCCTTAAAAGAAGGGTCAAGCTTCCGTAAACCCTTTATTTTGGAAGAGATCTCTTTCACGCTTAAATTGGACAATGCTGAGAAGGGACGTTTGATTCAATACGAGTTTTCCACTATTGAAACTCATTAAGGTCGTAATTATTCCGACGCTTTTAATTTAGACATTAATAACACAGCCACAGAAAATAAAATCTTTTTTTCGGGTCTGGAGGGCAGACCATGTTGACTATATGAATTTTGGGTCGCTGAATCCGAATCCGATGGCCAAAAAACTCCAGCACGTCAGGGTTATGACATAAACTCATAAAACCTCATAAATGTGCTTTTTTAAGTCCGGGGGTCAGACCATGTTTATTATATGTTTTTGGGTTCGCTGAAATATATAATAAACATGGTCTGACCCCCTGACTCTAACAAAATTTGTATCAGGTTTTTTGAGATTACGTCAAAACCCTGACTTGCTAGGGGTTTTTGGACCTCGGATTCGGATTCAGCGACCCCACAAACATATAATAAACATGGTCTGACCCCTGGACTTGAAAATGAACAATTTCATGAGGTTTTATGAGGTTATGTCAGAACCCTGACGTGCTGGTGTATTTTGGACCTCGGATTCGCATTCAGCGACTCAAAAAACATATAGTCAACATGGTCTGACCACCAGACCCGAAACAAGATTTTTTGTGAGTGGCTGTGTAATTTTTATTTATTTTTGAGATGAAACCGCTGAATCGAGAAGCTTCTTTTAAGCTAGAGTTCAGATTAAAATCTCTATCCAGAGCCAAGATAATTATTTCTTACATTTTAAGCTCTACTAATTAAAATAATCATTAAATTGAAGTAAAACAAATTGTCATTTGTTAAGTAAATGTTACTGAATACTCATGAATTTTTTCAAATTTCTGGTACCAATTTTTGAACGTGTGGAGGACTTCGAAGTCGACGTCGTGAAAGTTGAGGGTCATTACTCCTGTTTTTTCACACATTTTGTGTCACAGGAAAGTCAAAAAAATTTTGACGAAAACCAAGCTGACATCATTTTACACGTATAATGTTGAAGACTATTTCTGTTTCCGACTCAACATTCTGCGATTTTTTCTCGCAGAGTAATAAAGCTTCAAAACCAGCTGTCAGGACTTTTGAATCCGACTTTAGTTCTAAAAGTTTGGATTTGAATGTTTTACGGTGATTAATTATCATTTCGATAGAACATAAATAATAAACAAAATTATAGCGCATTATTGTTACTCACAACACAGTAAAAAAGTATTCTTAAAATGTTTACACCTTAAAACTCTGTTAATCCTAAATTAAGAAGTGAAACTAAATAAAGCAAGAATGTATCTTAAATTAAGGAAAGTTGATCTGAATTTAGTAAGAGGAATAATTACATTCTGCATTAAATTTATTAAGTATTTTTGGTGAATGGAAGTTCATCTCTGAATTCAAAGTCAGCATAATTTTAAGGTGTAACAATTATAACTTTAAAGATATTTCTAATGTTTTTTAAGTCATAAAACCCACAGTTTTCCTTGTCTCCGTATCAATTATTTAAATTATTATCTGTGTGATCAAATCCGATTACATTTTGCAAATTGCTTTTTTTGTTAATATATTGCACCGATATCACACATATAAATACTCCATACAACATTTTGCATGCAATTTATGTACCTTTCTTAATGACATCGTTATCGTTATTACCAGCACATGATTGCAGAGAAACAAGTCTATATGTAAAAATCTCTTACTCGTGTTGCTGAAATCGCTCGAAGGTGTTAGTTGACCGTTCGAAGCTAAGGATATAGTCGATGACCTCCCACCGCGTAAGAGAAACGCGAGACTGCATGATACATGCTTGTTTTATTTCAAAATCCATAACTCAATTGAACTAGACATGTGAACCAATACGTAACATAATAGCAGACATTACAAAATCAAAAGGTGCAAAAATCGTTTAAATTTCTTATATTTTAGTTATTTTCAATTAAGATTTGAAAAATGTTGTTTAGAACTTACAAAGCCATTGTTTGATGTTTAGTTCTCTAATGGCTATACGCAAAATCAACTCATTACATAGAGTGCCTTAAGGTGAGTTTTATCACTTAGTTCGAGGTTAACATCGATTGTTGACGCAGCGTTGATGTAAGTCCTACACCTTGTGTTTTTCATGGCTGTTCCATTTTTTCCCATCCACTCATAACCGCGCACGCAATGATGGGTGTTAAGATTGTTAAGCTTTGTATCGCGTTCGTTGCCCTGTATAATAATTGATGATTGTTGAATAGCATTGCAGTACAATGGATCCTGTCGCATTTATAGTTATGCTTAACGTTCTTGCGTCGCACTGAGGAATTTGTGCATTCACGACTTTCGAGCACATCATATTGCTTAGCGGAGATGGTTACAATGGATTTAGAGCCGGTTTGACATCTTAAACCTGCACCATTCATTCAGATCAAGTCAATTCGTAATTCTAATTCGTCATTAGTTATTTCCGATTTATTTCCTGACATTGTTAACAGTTATGATGGAATTAGGTAAAGGCATCGCTTTCAGTTTTCAATTATATTGTCAGATATTACGAGAATATGTAAAAAAAAATGAAAAAATAAACAAGTTTTTACAGAGCTTTATTAGTATTTAATGACTTGTTTTTTTTCGCATTTTTTTGGTTTTTCTTTTTGCGTTTTTTGTTTGTTTTTGTTTTTCGCTTTGTTTGCGTCAGACTGACACAAGAAAACGCGAAAATTCGTTTTCTGAAAACCGACCATAATGGTAATTTTCATTGATTATTAATTCGATTGTTCTAGAGTGGGGTTTCGATAAATTCACTTTATCATAAAAAAATCCAAGTTGACATGCAGAAAAGCTAAAATTTGTATGAGAGTTCGACTTTGTTTAAAAGGAGCCTGATTAGGAGTCATATTGGACAAAAATCTGCGAAGATCCTTTTTCTCCTTATTTCTCATTTAGGAAAGCAGTTTAGACATCGTCAATTTGTTCGGAATTGCAGTATTAGTCAAACAGTCATTTTGCAATAGGGTTCGCGCCGACTCTTTTGTCTCGTTCTCTTGTTACCTCCTACTCTCTCTTTCCTTCGGTAACTCTTGATTCTCGCTCAGTTTGTAATTTGTACGTCGGTCAGCCTTGCGGCCAAGGTTGCGCAACGACTGCGAAGCAGGCAACACACGTGGTCTTGTTGGAGCTTTACGCACACGTTTGAGTATTTGCTCGCTCTCGTTGCATGCACACACGTACTTGTGTGCCCGCCAATTGGCTTAAATGCACATTTACCCTACATCCTAGTCAATTATATAATCGGCCAGTTTATCTTTCTCTATCTGTTGATCTTAGAAAACGAAATAAATATGAGAAAAAATGTGCAAATAACAAAATATATTACAAGCTTTTAAAATAAAAAATGTTAACTCGCCTGATTTCCACTTTTATCTTTACGCCTCCGTTTCAAAATGTAAGAACTTGTAGCTCTCCCTTAGTTTAACATCCATTTTTTTCCGCGCTGTTATTGACAGTTATTAGTCATTCGTTTGATTAGTTTTTTTTATTTGACGATCTTTATTAGCATCGTTTAAACTATCACTCAAGATGACCCATAATAAATCATAGACTATAAAAGTATGGATAATTAAAACTCGTTAAGTACCCGCATGTCTTGTACGAGTGTGTCAAGTCTTTCTCACTCCAATGGTGTCTAATCTAGGAGGAATGACTCGGCGCATCTGCCAAGGCGTAAGGTTCGTTCGCATCTCAAGATCTCGAGCAATCGACCGCAGTCTTGACTAGATGCTTTCAATTAACGATAACTAACCTCTTTAAGGAGCGTGGTGTGGTTCGCTGTTCATATACTGGGACGGAAGGGTGTGGGATGAGCAAAGTACATAGGCAGCCGTTGGTTATAAGGAGGTTTTAAAGGCATTTGTGCATCTGCAGCTGACGCGCAACTTCTATTCATAGACAGAACTTACTGGTATGGAAACACCCACTGACCTGATATCGAGGGGCTTCGGAAATCTGGTTTAAAGTCACTATAGAATCAAAAAATGAAACATTCAGATTCAGATTTGCAAGATTTCAAAGATCCCAAGATTCAGCGTTTCTCTTATATTCAGTCGTCTTTTTTACATTCTCATCAGAGGAGGTATTAGATTTGTGTAAAATTTGACCCCAGCCCCTTTTTTTTTATTGGGCTTTGGTGTACTCTTTAAGTGACAAAATGGAAAATCGAGTGCGAAGCACGAGATACGTGATGAGAATGTGTTCGTTAACGCCGAAGGAGCTTTAACGAAAGAGAATTCATAATCACCAAGTTACAGTTGCCGATGCTTTAACCTTTAATTTTAATAGGTCTGTGCAAAGATGTGGGGCAAATACAAAGAACGAGCGCGTAGCGCGAGGTAAATGCATATCGAGCGCGAAGCGCGAGAACCAACATTTGCGCGCCCTAGGCGCGCTTTAACTTGCGAGCGAAGCGAGCCGCTCGTGATGAGAATGTGCCCGCGCAGCGGGCAGATTTTTTCATTTCATTTCGTCTCATGCTGACTCCACAATGTGTCTTAAAATTCGTACGTATCATCGATACGCGTGCCATAGAAACGTACGCGCATCGACGATACGTTCAAATCTTAAGATGCATTGTGTAGTCAGCTTCAAAAATTGAACCATTTCTCGTTAGCTTTGAAATGACAGGTTAATGTAAACAGTATCAAAATGACATTGAACGATTGCGAAAGAGAAATTCGAAAAATTGGAAAAAGACCTGCAGCAGCTGATCACCTTCAGGAGTGCTCACATGCAGCTCATTAAATAATATGATAATCATTTTTACTTTGTCTTCTAGAATAGTTAATCTAAGTTAAATAAAATTGTTCATAAAATTTAAGATATAAAGAAGCCGGTTACCTATGATTATTTTTTGTTTCAATTTAATAAATTTGATGGCAATCTGATATAATACTAACAAGGGGATTAGGTTGGTCTCCGGCGCCGATTTTTTGGTTACTTTGCAGGTGAAAAGAGGATCCCAGACTATGAAAAAAAAATTTTGGTTAAACGTTCACATTTAGGGGTTGAAATCACCCCTTCGACTTTTTTGAGTCTTTTAGCGTTTTAAGAGCTAAGATTGTTTTTTGCTTATTGTTTTTAAACAAAATTGTTCTAATTGATGTTGTATTACAATGATAGCGTGAGTTGTAAAAACACTTACCCTCTAGAGTATCATCATTTAGAAAACCTACCTCTAGAATGCTTCGCCACATGACACATATGTATTTTAAGATTTTGGACTTTGTTGCTGCAAACATCTTGTTCTGATGTTATTTGAAAACTACCCCTAACAAACTTTTTATGTTTTGTTTAGCAGGCAATTTTAATTATGATACATATAACAGAACTGTTTAAAGAATTTTTTTTAGGTTCAGGCATGTACATATTTCCGTTGAAAAATTGCAAACACATGCACTTACCCTTACATATATCGTTTTTACATAACAAGTGTTTATTAATATAAGGACAAGTGCCATCGTTAACAAAAAATCTGTTACATTATTATCAATTGCCCACACCAAATATTTTTATCCTTTGCTTACAGAAATGTTATATTAATAAATATATTTCTTATTCATTGATAATATTATAGGGGTGGATGACACGTAATTTAGGGGTTATTTAGAATAATACTGATTATTCTTAATAGAATTTAATAACAAAACAAGATGTTTGCAGAAACAAAGTTCAAAATCTTAAAATACATATATGTCATGTGGCGAAGCATTCTAGGGGTAGATTTTCTAAATAATGATACTCTAGGGGGTAAGTGTTTTTACAACTCACACTATCATTGTAATACAGCATCAATTAGAACAATTTTGTTTAAAAACAACAAACAAAAAACAATCTTAGCTCTTGAAACGCTAAAAAACTCAAAATAGTAGAAGGGGTGATTTCAACCCCTAAATGTAAACGTTTGCCCAACGTTTTGATTTTTTTTCATAGTCTGGGATCCTCTTTTCACCTGCGAAGTAACAAAAAAATCAGCGCCGGACACCAACCTAACTCCCCTTGTAAGTACAGATTGGCAAAATAAAATACTTTTGATCGAATACCTATAATTTAACTTCGCACGATGTATTTAAATTAATTCTTATTATTATAAAATGAAATTATCGATCAATCTCGTGTGATACGAGATGATGGCTTTAACGATACGAAGTGAGACAAGAATTTGTTTCAGGAAAAAACGAACGTCTTTCTCGTATATTGGAAGTTCTCGCTATTTTGATCGTCTGGCATGCGAAATATTCTTTGGATAAGTTGTGATAGCAGTTGCGAGTGTTTCAGAAAGTTCCTAGTAGAACCTTGTTATTTGGACTCGATTTTTATATAATTTGTGTAAGAAAAAATTTGATTTACCGGCAGCAAGCCATGGGCCCAGAAGCTAGTATTATCAAACTTCCAAGTAAAGAATTGATCTGGAGACTAGTTTGCATTCATTATGGCGTTGCATTTGGCTTTGAAGCTTCGTAAACCCATTTTCCAATCTTTCGAAACTCTGTTCAATGGTTCTCCGATTCTTAACCTTAATCCGGTTGCAAGCGGAAAGCACGAGTCTTTTTACGAGTGCTATCATTTGAGCATGCTGGCAATCGAAAGTTTAAACTAGCTCGCTTCGATCGTTACGCAGGAGAGTAACGAGAACTCGTTTGAGAGATAGAAGAAACCGCAAAGGAATCATGCACGCTCTTTACTTTAGATAACATCTGGCCGAACTTTAACCAATCTAAAAAGAGTCTGCAAGAACAAAGCAAAGGGTAATAAGGAATGGGAAATGTACTTCCTGATTGTGTTTAGTTTCAATTTTCGTTTTTTGTCAATTTTTAAGCTAGCAGCTCAAATTTGTTCGGACCTACACTAATATTTTTGCACGCTCTCCAATATAATTTTTTTCTAATTAAAAGTTAATCAATTTAGGATTACCGGCTGCGTAGACAAATATTTTTCCGGTTCATTAAGACGTCAAAGTGGAACCACAAATTAAAATGGTTGGTTGTAGGTATCCTTTGGGTATAAATTATTGCTGAACACGATATGGGACGAGCTCGTATTGGCACATATCGCGATCTTGGTCTCTACGTTGCGGGTTCGAGTCGTTGGCACAGCGTGCAGTCGCGGGTGGGTAGGTGCAAAAACACTGCGCGAAGGACGGAGCAGAAGGCCGACAACCGCGTCAGGTAGCATCGCGCAAAAAGTTACCTCAATCGAGAATCTGCTAACGGCAGCGACGAGCCAGTCTGTTCAACGTCGCCGGACATCCTTGTTTTTTCCATCCTTCTGGACTATCCAGTCTTCTACTCCTCCTTCTCAATATCTTCCCAGAATGATATCGGTAACGTCAGAGTTTTAGGTCAGTGGCTAATCGAAATTGAATACAATGTACAAGAATGGAGGATAATTTTGTTCAGTACATGCATTTTTTCACCTGTGCACTTTCCTCATTGGACAGATTCTGTTGATTTTGTAACCACTGAGAAGTGACATCTCCTACCAAAGGTTCTACTGTGGC
>CAKNWT010221656.1:4200-16168 GCA_932066315.1 Andricus coriarius
TACTCGAAAAGAAAATGCACGGAAATTTTCACAGGAATGTAGAAAAACAGTCCTTGTCGAAGGAGAAAACTTTTGATTTTCTTAGATCATCAGGGCTTAACTAAGTGCAGAAGGTTTCATTTTCGCATGCCAGGACGGTGTCATTTCCACCTTAGTATACCGTGACTGCATTTTATGTCAAGAAGTTCCCAGATATAGGTGCAGAGCGTGTCATCCACACGCAGAATACCTAGAACACATACTATCTGGGTGTCCCATTCATGCAGGAACAACGTATGTCTATAGATATAATGCGGCCCAAAGAGTGCTTTATTACCATTTTTGTCACTTTTACGATGTTGGCCGCGACCCTGCCCTGCCGAACGCTGTAGAGTCAATCGTCCAAAGCGAGAAGTACCAAATTTTCTGGAACTACGATTTTCCGACAGCAGTCTCCGTTGCTCAGTCGAGGCCTAACATTATTCTCCAAGACTTCGAGAAACGAACCATATTCTTAATCGAATTCTCGGCTCCGGCCGACTACAACATCACTCCCAAGGAGAAACTATAGGTATCAAGACCTTAAAAGGGAGTTGTACCGACTGTACCCAAAATATTTGGTTAAAGTAATTGTCCTTGTGATCGGTGCTCTCGGAGGTGCGAAACTATCACTGGTTCGTAACCTTAAAGCCATTACCGCGTGCCAAAAATACGCCAAGGCACTTGCGAGATGGATGCAGGAAGCTGTCATCCTTGGGTCGCTTCGTGTTCTCAAGACACAGGAGGGTTTCGCCGGCCTGTCGTCGTAATTTCATCATGCCACGCATTTCACGGTCGTGAAACGTGGCTAGAAGTGTGACTTAGCGCGGTTGTACTTGGAGCCGATGTCATTTTTAGATGGCAGTTGATCCCAGTGGGAGCGTTGTAGGCTCTGGAATCTACAATCATGGTTCCTTAGAGCAACCAATTCCGACGCAACTGGAACGTGTACCCCATCCACCCCTGCTCCTTCTATCCCAGAAGGTAAGCAAGAGCGAGAAATTTACGCAAGAGACTTCGTACAACACTGTTCCCTGGAGTCCGGTCTGTAGCCGCGGATGACCTTGCGCGGCAGACAACACAGTTGGAGATGAAAGTTTCACCTCTGGATACTTTATTAGAGCTACTTATCTTTTTAGAATGTTATGAGGAACAGTTTGGACAGACCACATAATGTGATCCGAGAAGAACAGTCTTTTACATCCGGCTCGCTATGGACTGAGCCTGAAGCTGGCAAGCCGAGATTATGTTGAGTTGGCTAAGAAATGAAGCTTTCATTTCTCCAAGACAGCTGATTATGAGAACTACAACATGGACTTTGTAGTCTTGATACTATCTGCTCAGCTCGAAAAGAAGTGTTTGATATTTCGCCCTGTTCTCTTTCTCGTTTGCCGGGATATTACCATCGTTGAGATTGAGAAATTGCAGAAGATCTTACACTGATCTTTCTCCACAACGGACTGAAGTTCCCCCTAGGCGTATGGCAAGACTGGTTATAGATCAACACTATAGAAGTGCCGAAGATGGTAATATGACACTCTTAGAGCCGCATTGTGTCTCTGTATATAGCCGTAGCATGCATACTTGAAGCATCCACTGAGAACATGTCCAAGTGTTTCTGGCTCTTGCTTGCATACTCGGCAGTTGGTATCGCCTGCAGGTACAGGCATTATGCGCTCGCAGTAAACTAAGGTGTCTAATACGTCGTCTTGAGAGGCTAACAGAAATCCCTCAGTCTTATATCGACATATATGGACAGACCCATCGATAGCTCTTCTGTACGTATGATGCCGTGTAATTGACCATGAAGGGGCTTGTCAGCCTGTTCTCGTAGTAGAAGCGAATGTTCTGCTTCCTGTACACGACTTTTTAGCACCCAATGTTTTAGTGATGCTAGGCCATGTGTAGTATCGCTGGAATGAAATGGGAGACCAAGCTTCTCTGCGGCCGCATCTGCGGCGCAGTGTAGAAACGCCGCAGCATTGACGACTTCATGTTGAAGTTCGAGTCGTATAAGAGAACCTGTACAATTTAGAACTGAGCAGGCTGTAACCAGAACCGTTCTTCGATGAAGACACTACAAGCTCAGCAAGCCTCTACCCCCTTTATGTCGAGGGAGGTATATTCGAGGTAAGGAAGATCTTGGATGATGACTACGATGGATTGTCATCATCTTGCGTGTGCTTCGGTCAAGGTGCTTCAACTCATCGACGTTCCATTTTACTGCACCAAACGTGTAGAACAGTAAAGGAATGGCCAGCAGCCAAGATATGTATATGTTTCTCCGTCCATTATAAAGACAGGCCCGCAAATTGTGCATTTTCAAGAAAGATTTGTAATTACAAATTCCGTAATTCATATTTTTACCATTGAAGATATTTTACTTCTTAGACACGTATAATTAAAATATTAAAATCTATTAATGGCAAAAATATTTTATTCACTAATAGTATTTGGCGAATTTTAGTAATTTCACAACATTCTATTGGGAAATTTGCATGACTCCTTACATATATACAGTTAAAAGTTTTTAATTAGGACAACCGCAGGATTTCACCGGGAATGGGTGCAATTCTGAAAAATTACACTCGCTCCCGGCGAAATCGCAGTAAAATTTCAGCTGAAACCACGTCTCACGACCGTGAGATAGGTGGTTACAGTCTCCGATGGATTAAATACGATGATCCGGCAAAACTCTCGTGCACCCTGAGGACTGGCAGGGATGCTTTTTGGGCTATTAAACGGCATGGCACCCCCAAGAGACCCGATGATCAGGACGACTAGCCTAACAGACTCAAGACACAGGAGGCTTTCGCCGGCCCGTCGTCGGAATCTCATTATGCCACCCATCTCTCGGTCGTGAGACGTGGCTATAAGTGTGATTACCGCGGATCTACTGGAAGCCGATGTCATTTTTAGATGGTAGTTGCTCCCAGTTGGACCCTACGGTTGTTGTTCAACCTTTTTTAAAAATTCAAAACGGCGGCTAAAACTTGTCTAGCATTTATAAAAGAAAATTAAAATAAATTAATAATATTTGGTATGCACATTCTGTAAGGCATTGGTAGTTGATAGTAAATAAGTTGGACTGGAAATACACGGTAAAACCACCCTTAAATCGAGCAAAATAACCCAAAAAATGGTTTTTGATGTTTATTTTGAAAAGAGTGCATCGCACAAAAATGATTTTTTATTGACAAATAGTTCTTAGAACATGCAATGAGAATGCTGGTATGAACTTTTCCTCTCCGGGTCATACTTTCTGAGTAATCAACCCTGAAAGTAGTAAGTAACTCGAAATAAAGTGGTTTATCGAGGAAACTGCATAAGACTTAAATTTTAAAACAAAAAATTCTGTTTAACTTTGGTTATATACACCTTTATCCAGGAATGACCCCATTTCGAAATATGTGTTATGAAAGGAGCTGCCACCCTCGTGGTATACAACCACCCCCTACTCTGATGGTTTTAATAGATTTACGGATGGTTTCACCCTTCATTTCAAGTACAACTCATTTTATATCAACTAATATTACCTTAAGGAATATGTATTCCAAATATTAATAATTTATTGTAATTTTTTTATGAATGTTAAAAAAAATGTGGCCGTCATTTTTAATTTGTTCCCTTAAATTCATAATCAGCAACCCTAATATACATATACACACTTTTCTCGTGGCCGGGTTCCGGTGGATAAAACTTGATTAAATATCGACAATTTAGTAAATTATCGTTATCCATAATGCATGAACGTAAGCAATCAACCCTGCCGGAAGTAGAAGCATTCAAACTGTTAAAAAAGAACTGATTTATTTTGATAGAAACTTTAATTCCGTTTTAATCAGCACTTTTCCTCCGTCATTGTAGTTGTCTTTGTCGTGTCGTTTTCGTTGTAATATTTAAATTAAAATTTTTGTTTGGAAAAACGACACAAGGAAATTTGTAAAAGTAAAGATGAAAATCAAGCACTGTTCATTATAATCCACATTTAGAAAGAGTGTATTCTTATCGCCCGCTCTGCGCGCGGCTCTCTTCGCAGTTTTTTTAGAGCCTGCATAAAGATGGATTGATCAAAAGTCACTTACATTTTGTTCATACAAAACATGTAGTTTTCAATATAAGTTATTTCTAAGAGAAGCCTACTTTGAAAATTGGTAAAATTTTTAACATTCAGAGAACAAAAGTGCGATTTGCGCATTATTCTTTGAGTAGTTTTTCATAAACTAAACTTTTTTACCGAAGCCTGCACAAGAATGAATTGATCGAAAATTACTCAACTTTTCTTCATGCAGAACACGTAGTTTTCAATATACACTCAGAGAAATGTCCTCTTGTGACAAAATGATGTTTCTTGACGTGAATGGAATTTCCTCTCAAGTTTAAGGTTGAGAGGATTTTCATTTGTCTCAACAGGAATCCTTTTGCAGCAAAAAATTTTCCTTAGACGACTAACTTCACCTAATGTTGCAGCCAAATAATTCTGAGTGTAATTTATTCCTAAGAGAAGCCCACCTTAAAAATTGGCATAAGTTTTAAAGGTTAATATACAACAATGCGCTTCGCGCATTATTCTTTCAGTAGTTTTGCATAAACAAAACTTTATTTACCGAAGCCTGCACAAGGATGAATTGTTCGAAAATCATTTATATTTCGTTCATACAAAACATGTAGATTTCAATATAATTTATTTTTAAGAGAAACGCAACTTAAAAATTGGTATAATGTTGAACGTTAAATAAACAAAAGTTCTATTTTCGCACAATTTTTTTTAGTAGTTTAACAAAAACTAAACTTTTTTTAACGAAGCGTGCACAAGAATGAATTGATCAAACATAGCTTACATTTTGTTCATGCAAAAGATGTAGTTCACAATTTATTTTATTTCTTGGAGGAGCCCACCCTGCAAAGTGGTAGAATTTGTCAGAATATTGGACATTTTATTTTATTTCATGAAACTGAAAGGTCTTCAAGCGACAAAAAGATAAAAAAATAATTGCGCAAATGCATTTCACATTTGGAAAATATTACTATTCATACATTTAAAATTTACTTTTACGTTTAGAATACTTTTTTTTTTAAGTCGCTTATACTTACATGTAAATAGGTTCCAACTATGCTAAACTTCCGACATTTGTATCTATCCTATCATGACCGTCACGTCATGCTAAAATACCTTTTCCAAGAAAATTTAATGATCTAAGTAATGAGTATTTTAAAATAAATTTCGCTATTTAAGCGATTACAATTTCAAAGCAAACGTAAAAGAAAAGCAGGAAGATATTTTTCCTTTTAAAGTAAATAAAAATAAGATACAGGATTTTTAAAATCCTCATTCGGAATTCTTATTATTTACTAAAAACACTCAGACTGCTTAGAACCGAAAACATTCGACGCGTAATCAAACAATTTCTTCAATTTTGTCTACCTGTAATTAAAGAAAAACATAGATATTGAGTTTTGGAACATTTTTCCACAGTAAGAGTGTGCCATATCTAATAAACTTGTAAATTAAAGTGTTTATGAAGTAGATTTTTATTGAAAAGTAACCATATATACTTTCATGCAATAGACGATACTAAGAATTAGAATTAATTAATAAACAACAATTAAAGATGCTATTTATTTTTAATGCAATATTTGGAATAAAGTTTACATTCTCACCAGATTGGATTGAGCTTTGGAACACGTCTTCATTTTGGGGCATAAAAAGAAAGAAAAAGTTCGTTAAGTAGCCATTTATGACCAACTGTTCTGGTTTTATCCATCCAAATTACTATTTAAGAAATTAAAAATACCATTTGCAGGAAAAATTTAACAGACATAGCACAATGTAATACTGAAACTAAATTCACATTCACAATTTCACGTAATGTTATGCCATTCTGTCACAGTAAAAACTTTGCCACTTCTTAAATACGTTAATACTATTTGCTAAAAAAATTGCAAAAAGTGGACTTAGCGCAATGAAAGAGAATGTCAGATTTTCAAGGTTGCTAGACATCCTTTAAACCTGAAACTATACATTGTAAAAAAAACAGTGTGTAGCAGTGAGGCCACTCGGCAGAAGTGAAACTTTGATCGATTAAATTTGAAATTTTTCTCAAGGAATCATCATGAGTTTTGAGAAGATCGCATGGTACGAGAGTGCAGAGAGAGAGAGAGAGAAGGTGGGGATATCGAAGAGAAGTCCTTAAAGCTATTGCGAGTCGCCACACAAAAGGAGACTCAAAACAGAAAAACAGAGTTCCTTTCGGACTGTTGTCAGGGGAAGTTCGTTTGCTCTGTGATCTTGAGTTCTCAAAGCTTTATCATCACTCCAACCTGTTTGGCGTGACGAACTTTTTAAGAGCTTATGCCTCATCGTCTTTCTCATTTGTTCCTTTTTTCACTCTTGGATCACTAATCAATCTCACCGAGCGCAGGTAGGTGGTTTTTTTTAGTAATAAGGCCACGCGGCCGCTGCGCCATAATATGGCGAATGCAACAGGGATCTCGAATTCCCGGAATAACGAAGGTTCAGAAAACAACAACAACCCAATGGATTTTAAAGATTTAGACCAAAGCGTAACCTTGGACGCAAATGTGCTAGATAGGTCTCTTAAAAACCTTAACAACGAGTTCCATGATTCTCAATACTAACAAGATCCAAATAATGTTGCTCACCTCCCAACCCAACCCCCCTCTCATAACCTTAACTGTACAAGCAGGAGACGGGAGATGCGGGACTCCTCTCACCTTAACGTTCCTTCTCGCAATGAAAAAAGTTCAGCATATTGCTGATTCCAAAGCCTTTAACTCCCAGGAACAGCTACATAAAAATCGATATACAATCCATAATAAAGGACCTTTTTTCGTAACGGTAGAACCCAAAGATAAGTGCAATCTTAAACATGTAATGGTGAACGCTACACATCCCCTTTCCTGGTCTAATTAAAAATATTCCAAAATAGGGCTACTTTCGAGTTTTCGTTAAATGCTAGGACGCTAATGTGCGAACAAGATTGTTGAGAGTAAGGATCTTTTAGACAAATCCGATCTCATTGCTTTTGTTTCAAATTATCGGATTGCTCACGAAGGCATCGTGCGTGACATTCCTTTCGAAATTACTAGCGAGGACATAACTAGATATTACGTGACTAGCTCTTAATGTGCGCTTCTAAGTGCTCATCGTTTTCTAATTAAGAACGACAAAGAGGACCTCGTCCAAACCAAAACAATGCACGTTAGACTTGAAGGGCATGAATTCCCGGACTTCATCAACATCTTTCAATTGAAAATAAGAGTAGAGCCCAACATCTCTAACCCTAAAATCTGTTTCGATTTCTGTAGATTTGGGCATGTAGCAAATAAATGCAAGAATCCTCGTTGTCATTTTTGCGGTGGTACTCCTCATGCATCTGGAGTTACGTGCCCCCCAAAAAATGCCTACGTCTGCCTTAATTATAAAGTCTCTCATTTACCTTCGGATAAAAACTGCCCACTTTATCAGGATCAAATATCTATTAGGAAAATTGCGGCATACAAGAACCTTCCTTTCAGAGATGCAACACGTTTTTATTATCCGGGCAAAAAATGCGCGCAAAACAATAATTCCACCTTTAAGGTAAATGCTTTGCTTAAAGAACCCTCCACTTTAAGCTCAGATGCTCTTCCCGCACCCAACTTTGGCTACACCTACTTCCCCAATCTTGATGATGTGGACTTGGATTCTGCGTTGGGCAATCCAATTCCAAACTTTCAACAGGTCTTTTCTACTGTCACGGCCTTTTCAAACCCAAAGCCCCCCTCACGTACACAACACTAGACAAGCAAAATGGTTCACCTACAAACTCTCGCCAAAACCTTAATCGTAGAAGTGAAAACCTTGCCTCGAATCGATTGAATAAGATTTCGACTTTGCCTGGTGACAACAACACAACGGTAAATTATCACCCAGTAAGGATACCTTCTGCCCCTTGTTTCCACAACCTCGCCATGCTTAACAGTGTTAGTTCACACTCCATGTTTTCTTCCAATCTCAATCCCAGAGCTTCAGTACAGTATGTACCCTTCCAAAATTCTCCTTAGTATATGGTTAACCCGAATCCGCCAAAATTTTTTTGTTTCCACAAACAAAAACTGAAATGGGGAATATCCTCCGCAGCTCAAGGTTGCAAATTGCGCTAAATAGTAGCCTAAAATTATTTGGGCAACCTCCTTGAATATTATACAACGGTTTGGCGCGAGATTTAAATGCGAAAGACCAGGATAAGTCGTTTTTCATGCACCACTGCTCGCCGTACCATATATGACCCCGTGGGCGGATTAGAGTTGAAGAGACTTCTTTGAAAATCCTTCAATGGAACTTTCGTGCTATTTTCCCTAAAAAAAGGCTTATTAGAAAAGATCTCGAACAAATTTGACGTGGTCCTCTTAAGTGAGACCTGGCTTAAGCCCCAATTCAGGTTTCAATTCAGAGGTTTCAACGTTATAAGGAAAGATCGTCCTGATCGCACAGGAGGAGGTCTAATGATTGCTATCAGAAACTCCATTCCATTTAAGCAAATCAATACAATTTACAATATAGACGACACTTCTCAGATAACAAAATGCCTGCACAGTGCGAGCATTATGGGACGCACGCGTGCGGATAAGGCCGCATTACGTGAGTTCATATCACCACGCAGATGTGTCTTCCATGTGGTCGTATATGTCTCGCACGGCGTGCGAGTCGCACGTATGCGGGTAAAATGCGAGCATGTAGTGCGAGTAAAATGATTTTTACATTACGTTGTAGAAATGAAAATGATGACTCGATAAATACCTTTTAAACTTGGCACTGAATCATAAATAATAACAATAGTATGATTTTTCAAGCCAAATTCAAATGGTCTTTATATAGTTTTCATTCTCATGTCCTAGTGGGAACAATGGAATTGAGGTTATATTATTTTTTTTATCTACTTACCACATAAATAAAACGAAAAGAGAGTGCAATCATATCACTGGAATTTCTTCTTTAATTAAATTTGGTAAATTCTCCAGAAATATCCGTCGGGATCGCGAACTAAGAAAACTTGTAAAGTAACAACAGCACATCGTTACGTTGGCCTTCGCTGGTACTGAGGTTAAATCTACAGGGCGTCGGTGATTGGAGGGAACATGTTTATAAAACTATTTGTTAAAATAATAAAATCCATAATTTTTTTCATATTGACATTAATATTTTATTAAATAGATATTAAAAATATAAAATTAATTTCCAAAATAGTTTTTCGACGAACTATTGTTGTCTGGTGTGCGACGCATAAGCGTCGCACACCATGCTCATCACAAAGTGCGAGACTTATGCCTCGCAATGACGTGCCCCTCACAAAATGCGACGCGTGTGCCTCGCACCCTGCACGCACCGCGTTCCTCGCACGCCGTGCGAGTAACATGCCCCGCACGTTTGCTATCTGGGTTTTGATACTCTGGCTATAGCTATTCCTACTGATTTAGGACAATTACTCATCGTGAATGTGTCCAGAAACCCTCGTGCTGCTGTCCGCTAAGTTAACTGGAACACTTTTTTGGATTCTACTTCCAATTTTTGCTCTATTTTGATTGTAGGGTATTTCAATCCTCATCATCCATCTTGGGGCCGTGAATCGTCTTGTCAACCAGGGATCTCGCTTTTCAATGCGCCATCCGACTCAGACCTGTCTATCATCAATAGCGTGGAGTCGAACCTTTTTCTTTGCCCAGGTCAGGCTAAATCTGCAATAGATTTGAATATTATATGGAGTAATTTAAAATGAATAACCTCATGGTCAGTTCTGGTTGAAAAAATGGGCAGTGATCACTTCTCTATGAGAATCGACGTAGGCATCCCGTTCACGTTTTATCAGTTCTTCTCTCATAAATATAATTCAAAAAGAGTCGATTGGAAGGTTTTTAATTGTTTTCTAGTATCAATCCATAAAGAAGACAACCATCCTGAACTCCGATCTTCAAATGAAATCACCAATGCATACTAGACCTTTGTGAAAGACATATATGAAGCTCTCCATGAGTCGGATTCCAAGATTGACAGCAACCCCCCTAGAAAAAAATTTTATCCGAGCTCGCCTCCTTGGTGGAATGATAAATGTGAAATGATCTCTCGTATTAGGTTAGCTAAATTTAAACACTACATGACCTCTTCTAATTATGAGAACTTCATTGATTTCCAAAAATATCAGGCTTTAATTACCAAAAAACTTAAAGTTATTAAACGTACTGGTTTAAGATCATATTGTGAATCTTTATCCTTTAATTCTCCTATTTCCAAAGTCCATAATAAAATTAGATGTTTCGCCAGAGACTACTGAACCCGCCTTCACCCACATCTAATGATGCTCTTTCTTCTGGCTCAGAAAATAATCCAATGTTGCAACAGGGATACATTTTTAACAACCTCTCTTTACTTTCAAAGAGTTGCTTTCTGTTTTGAAAAGTTTTAAAACTTAAATCTCCTTCTGCCCTTGACAAAATAAGTTATGAAGTCATATCAAACCTTCTCTGCTCTTTTCGCTTCATGTTTTAAATCATATTGTTAAGGGTGTTGGTTCAATTCGACTTGGAATTTTTTGTTATTGCTGAGGCAATTATTATTTTTAATGAAATTATCAATTTTTTTAAAGGGAGCAATTTGCAGATAGCAGAAGACAGAATTTGAACGGCGAGAACCGTTTGCAAATTAATTTTTTTACTCACGATTCTGACATCACAGAAGGACGCTGCAGCTGTCTTGTAGTCGAAGACCCACGATTTGATGATGGTCAATATATATTTTGCGAAATACGTCCCAAAATGGAGAGAGATGGGTACAAATATAAGGTGTCCTGTGTCTGTGAAGACTATAAGACTGTAGTTGTAAGCAGCAAAGCAAACACGCATCCAACCACCTGTTGAACTCATACTGCGAATCTCCGATGCTCTGAAGTACGAAATCAGTGATGCCAACGTGGGCGCACTGGTTGGCCGTAGGTGGCGCGCAATTCAAAATTGGATCTTTTGAGAATACATAAAAAATATTAAAAACACTATAAAAAATTATTTTGAATTACTTTTTCAACAAATTTCTTCTGAAACTGAATAAATTTACAAATTTACATACAATCATAAATTGGATTATCCATAAAATTAGTGCATTTGCAGATGCTGTCTGCATTTTTATTTCTCAATTCCAAACTGCCGCTGAGACTCAAAGCCTGGATTCGCGGTCGATACGAAAGGGCGTGGGGCGTCCCGATTTCGCGAGTGGCAATGTGTGTTTCGGACCAGTGATGCAATTCAAAATTGGAATAAAAAACAATTCTTGTAATTGAAAAAAGCACAAGAATGTCTATAAAATGTACAACTTCTGATTTTAGATAAGAAACAAATTTATAACACATATATTAATAGTTTATTTTCGTTTACTTCCAAAGAATAACTAATATTTCACAAAACATTTAATTTCAGAAAAAATTTGTTGAAAAAGTAATTCAAAATAATGTTTTATCATGTTTTTAATATTTTTTATGTATTCTCAAAAGATACCATACAATTATGAATTGCGCGCCAACTACGGCTAACCAGTGCGCCCGTGTTGGCATAACTGATTTCGTACTTCAGAGCACCGGAGATTCGCAGGATGAGTTTCACAGGTGGTTGGATGTGTGTTTGCTTTGCTGCTTACAACTACAGTCTTATAGTCTTTACACACACAGGACACCATATATTTGTACCCATCTCTCTCCATTTTGCGACGTTTCTCACAAAATATATTTTGACCATAATCAAGTCGTGGGTTTTCGACTACAAGACAGCTGCAGCGATTCCTTCTGTGATATCAGAATTGTGAGTAAAAAAATAAATTTGAAAACGGTTCTCGCCGTTCAAACCCTAGCGGACCGAATGAACGGAACGGATACGCTACAGCGTATCGGTATAGTATCCACATCGT
>CAKNWT010221690.1:5757-18608 GCA_932066315.1 Andricus coriarius
GATAAAAGACATAATGTTATATTAAAAATATACTTATATATACTTATGTCTATATATACTTATATATACTTATGATAAAAGACATAATGTTATATTAAAAATATACTTATATATACTTACGTCTATGACGATAGCGCGTCAGACTTGCATGCAGGAGGTCTGGGGTTCGATCCCTGAGCCGGGTACCAATGGAAATTTTTCTATGTACTTCTACCGGGGCTTTGGTGGTTCTGAACCCACCTTAAACTGTAGGCCCCCTCAGAAAAAGCTGACACCTTACCAAGAATAAATGGGCTCTGACGAGGGGCTAACCTTGGGGGTCGAAGCCGATTTTGAGAAGACTCGAAAGTGAGTCAGCGATCTCTCTGCGCGTAAGGCTCGTACGGGGGACTCTTGCACTCGAGGCTCCCACGGGGGACTCCTGTGCTTGAGGCACCTACGGGGGCCTCTTGCTCGGCGGTCGCTGGCCAATTTCGAGTAATGAACACACACACACACTTACATAACACACCAGGCCAGTGCTTCGAATCTGTGCATCTAACTGATGACCTCGGAGGGATCGCTCCGTCCACCCTAGCCCGCTAGGGAGGCTGCCGAATGGCAGAGTGGGTGGAGGTAACTTGGCCACAAACAAGTAGGACGCCATTTACTGTGCGATAAGTATGCCTGGCACCTGAGAGGTATAATTTCAGAACGTTGATGACAACGAAACCTACTGAGATCCACAAACACTCGGCAAAGATTGGCCGGATTCGGAGTACTGCCTTGAGAATAAACACGGGTGTGACACAATAGGCTTCATAGCTTGAGCGCCAGGGGGGCACTGCACGGAGCCCCCCGCCCACATTACAACTAACTAACTAACTATATTTTTAATAATATAAAGAATTTCTTAAGTTCTGCTAAATTTAGAAGTTGCAAACAATATTTTTTTTTTATGCTGTGAAAATCATGATTCTGAATCTCTAATTTTATATATTTCAGGTCTCCAATGTCATCATCAAGAGTACAACGCTTTTACTTATTTTATATTATCTTTTTATTCTTTAAATATAATTGAGCTGTACCTACTATAGCCATACTTTCCCTATACTTCAGGCATACATGAGCTATACTTCTGATATACATGAGCTATACTTTACAGATATACATCAGCTATGCATCAGCTATACTTCAGCTATACTTTAGCTATACTTCAGATATACTTCTAAGATATACTTTAGCAATACTCTAACTATAATTCGACTATAAGTTGTTATATTTTAGCTATATTTAAGTTATACATTCACTACACATATTACAAATAGACATGACGTATGGGATCGTCTCATATACCATACTTTTATTATACTATCTGAGAGATCACTCCCATACGATTTCCCAGATGTTTTCCTAGATCAATCCCATACAAAATTTTTTTACTAGGGTAAATATGAATGTACAATTATTCCTAATATTCTTATGCACTTTACATTTATTATTTGTTGTGAACATTTGACTTATACATTCAATCATTTTAAATAAATACGCGAACGGTAACTAATCAGATCGGCCCTCCGCGATGGGTCATTTGCTCTTCCGTGGATGGTCGAAATGAGTGAAAACAATATGATAGTACTGACCATTCCGAAAGGATACCTTGCTTATCCCTGATAGTGAGTCTGGCGTTCTTATAACAGTCAGAGTGGTCATAAAATGAGAGCCTCTCCGACTATGTAAAAGAAATTCTGGATGGCTCTTTAGGCTATCTAAAAGAACGGACTGGCTCTCTAAATGTTGACCCTCTAATTTTGACCATCCATTTTTCTCCGTGCTGTGACAGGCCCATGCAGACTATTCATAAATACAACTCAAACAAAAATGCATTCGACATATTGGGCTATAACTATCTTAAGTCTGAGAGAAAAATGAGATAATATTCGAACCTTTACCGAGCTTCTGGTAGTTCGCATCCCACATTAAGCTGTAGGTCCCCCCATCATGCACTTGGCTGCAACCCAGTCCGTGAATGATGGGATGAAAACCAGGATTAGTCCAATATGTCCAATTAGGCACACTGCTCTTATCAGATCACTTCATTGCATTATAAAAATGCGTCCGTGACTGATGATAAATACTGGGACAGCCCCGTGCAAAATATTCAAAAATCCAACTCTAACAAAAAATGCCTTCGACATATTGGGTTGTAACCATTGTAACCATCTTAAGCCTGAGACAAAAATGAGATAATAATCAATGGAAAAAATCTCTCCAGCACTTTGTGATACAAAATTTAATACTTTCCATTCAAACAACGTAAAATAGAAACCAAGTGGTCAAAGTTAGTTAATAGTATATTGTGTACGTTTCACATATTCACGTCTGACATTTGAGGTTAGGTTGACTCGGCTACAATCGCACACCGGCGACATCGAATGCGCATGTGCGAAGCACGATTATGAGCCCATCGAACTTCTAGCAGTATTATAGACTCATGGTTGTATTGCGCACATCCACAGTACCAACAAATGCTATTAACACGAGTAAACCATGCCTGCGTTACATAAAATACTTTTCTTTAATTACAATCTTCAAAAAACAAAGAATTGCATTTTCCCTTAATCATATAAAAGGTACAATCTTTTTTTATACATCATACAAATATGTAATTTACGTATAAATAGTTCAAATGTTGTAAAATAAATTCAGGGGCAAAACAAAATTTTATTATTGTTAAGTAGATATCTAAAAAAATTTTTAATAATGTGATAAGTTTCTTTGGATCTACTCAGCTTTGACACAGAATTGTCAAAAAATGGGGCCCTCGAGGTTTAAATTTATGAACGAAACCCTTCCAACTAATATTTTCTTTCAAGGGCCCATGTGGAAATCGTCCCAACTTAGCCCAACTTGTAATTGGGCGCCAATTGGGCCCCAACTGGGCAGCCCAATTAACCAAAAGTGAAATTAATTCCCAAATTATTTTAATTAAATGATTACGTGCATGCAATCCCATCCAAATCCTGAAACTTTCCCAATTATTCCGAAATTTTAATTATCAAAACTTATGCCAATAAAGTTGGTCAGTGTTTGATTGTGAGCTTGGGCTTACTTTGGGCTTACCCATAGAACGCCCAAAGTGGGCACAATCGGGGCAAACAAGTCGGGCCCCAACAGGGCAGCCCAATTAACAAAAAGTGAAATTAATTAACAGATTATTTTAATTATATAATTAAGTTGGTGCAATCACACCAAAATCCTGAGACCTTTTCAATTATTTCAAAATTTTAATAATCAAAACTTATGTAAATAAAGGCGATCAGTGTTTGATTCTGTGTTTGGGCTTACATTGGGCTTGTCCATAGAACGCCCACAGTGGACGTTCTGCATTAATTAACAGGTTATTTTAATTATATGAGTAAGTGGATGCAATCCCATACAAATCCTGAAGCTTTTCCAATTATTCAGAAGTTTTAATTATCAAAACTTATGTTGATAAAGCCGATCAGTGCTTATTTGTTCTTAACTGGGCTTAAATTGGGTTTACCCATAGAACTCCCATAGTGAGCACTATCGGAGCAAACCAGTCTGGCCTCAAAAAGTAACGCCAGTTATATCGATACAGGGCAGTAGAGAGATAAAATGTCGGATGTGGTACGCTGCTATTTACATCAACAAATTTATTTTAACCTTACATATAAATAGTGAATGAATCATTTACGAACATAACTCGTTTATTATATTTTGTTGGAAATGTTGAAGTACATTAATTTTCTGAAAAAATATTTTTTTCTCTCATCCTTAAAAAGAACTTCTGACCATTAAATTTTATTCATACCCTACATTTTTTCTTTTAACATTATGGTAAGTATAGTATATAATAATAATATATTTTATTTATTATATTTTTCATATACTTAAAATAATAAGACTGTTTTCAAGTTAGATATAAGCTCTAAATTAAAATAGAAATTTCCTAAAAGCGATGAAGAGATCAGCAGAGTGTGATAAAATTTTCAAGTAAGACAACAATAAATAAACATTTTTTTTAAACTTAGCATTTTGTAATTGTGAAAAACCCGCTTGTATTGGTTAACATGTGCGGCTGCGCGAGGCGCAACGTTGCAGTCGTGCTCTGTCATCTGCACTAAAGCAGTCGCGCTCGACAATTTTTCTTGTAGTTGAGTCTGTTCAAGGTTCCGTAAAATCAAGTTATTTTTACAAAGTTGTTTCGTTTTTTATAGTAAAAATTAACAACATAAGTCATCGCCTTGTGCTGCTTCTCATTCTCAGTTGAGTATTTGTGCTGAACCAAATTTATTGCAGAAGACACCACGTCAGATGCTTTTAGAACTGAGCTGACTGTTGGAAGAGACGCCAGGATGGAGGTCCAAAGGAATAACAGGATGCTTAAAGTTCTTACATCATAAAGAAGCGTCTAATTTAAAAAAAAACATAGGAACAAATATTTATTACTTTCAACTTTATGAATTCAATAACTGTACCTTTTTTTATTAATTGGGCATAAAATGGGCTGCCCAGTTGGGGCCCAACTATTAATTGGGAAATCTGGTTGGGACCTAGTCTGGCCCAAATTAACTTTTCCACATGGAGGGTCGTCAATTTTCTCTCAGTTTCCCATCGAAAAAACTGGTGGATCTTTAAATAGCTAGTCGATTATGGGTCAGGCTGCACATTTGGATTGTGGAGACCCCTGCTCTATGGATGTCATGCCTGTCAAGCAGTCAGTTTCATTTTCACCACGACATTTTATTTTGTATATCTAAATTAAAATAAAGCATGACATGGAATCTTTAAGTTGCTCAAGTTTTTCCAATTTTGTAGTTATAAGTAAAAAAATGTGTACCTATAATAAATAGCAAAACGTATTGATTTTTTTTTAAATTTATGAACTACATAGAAATGAGTTATTCTTTATAAAATTGATGATACGAAGAACCTGCAATTTTGATATTTCATTTTTGTCAGCTTTCCGTAATGCTTACTGGTCACATAATATTCCGCTCAATTCAAGTGATAGGGAATAGTATGATGTTTTTTATTTATATTGTTAAAATGCCAGATTGTGCAATAGACTCTTGTATTTTACCTTAATTACCTAATTAATTTAAAATTGAAATATCATATAAATGAAATATTAATTAATTGTCGTAGCCAAAAATTTGGAATTAAACAACTTATTCATTGATTATGTTCTCTTCGTAATCTTATTATGAAAATACAATTTTATATATTTTAGCTTCAGCAATTTGTACGTACAGTCTTTTAATGCCTGCAAACGATAAACCGTCAAGATTTTTTCAGCAACTTATACATGTAAAAGCGAAAAATGATAACACATTTCTACAAATTGTTTACAATTTATCACAAATTGAATGAAAAACCACCAAATTATTCATTTCCTTATTTATATTAATGATAACTGAATTTAAGACTTAAAAATCTGCCCGCTGCGCGGGCACATTCTCGACGAGCGCGGCTCGCTTCGCTCGCAAGTTTGAGCGCGCCTAGGGCGCGCCGTTATTGGTTCTCGCGCTTCGCGCTCGAGGATGTATTTACCTCGTGCTACGCGCTCGGTATTTGTATTTCCCCCACATTTGCGCCCAGACCTTTTAAAATTAAAGGTCAAATCAACGACAATTGTAATTTGGAGATTGTGAATTCTCTTGTGTTAAAGCTTTCTCATCACGTATCTCGTGCTTCGCACTGGATTTTGTCCAGGATCTGAACTTTTCCACATTATGTTCAACACTATTATATCAAATGTATATCATATTTATTTCTGTATCTCAAGCTGGTACTGCTTTTTCAGATTTTGCGAAATAATGTACAAATTTTATTTTTCATGACTATTTCAATATGTGCTCCTTATTTTTCTCTAATTTTTATTCTGAGCTACCCTGAAAAATCTATCATTTCAATAAATTTCTTATTATCACAATTCATAATATGCATTGATATTGAAACATAAGTATTTTCATTGTCTTGTTTTAATAATTATAAAAAAGTGTGCATCCTATACCAAAAATGTTGTTATTATACATTTTATTGCAACTTGTGTCGTTTCTCCATAAATGTAATTTGCTTATTTTGAACGCTATTTTTTATGATTTAAACTGAAAATACGCATACTAGTGTAAATTGGTTCTGAGCAAATTTGTAGATATAACTTATGCAAAAAATGTTGTTAAATAAAAAGTTATTGTAGCTTGTGTCGTTTTTCCAAAAAGAAATTTTTTTATTTATGATGTATTTTTATAACAAGAGTTTATAACAAATTTGAAAATGGTTTTTGGTTAAACAACTTTTGCTTTCTCATTTTTTTTCGTCTCTTGTGTTGCTTTTTTAAACATTCAATTTTTTTATTTTTATTCTTATTTTTTTACGATTGAAAAAACGTCTGCTCGCCTATTCTATAAGTTATAAATAACGAATTTGTAGATACTCTTTGAGTGAACAACTTTTGCCTATTAATTTTTTTCCTTTCCTTGTGTCGTTTTCCAAAAAATTAAATTCTTTCATTTGTAAGTTTATTTTTTACAATTGAAACAAAAACTGCGCATCCTTTCAAAAAGTGATTCATAAAAAATTTTTATATCTTTTTTGGCTGCACGATTTTTGTTTCTTTGTCTTTTTTTGTATCTTGCATAGTTTGACCGCAAAATGGAATTTTTCATTTTTCATTATTTTTTGTGTGATAAAAATTTAAATTTTCGATTTTTCGAAAATATTCGTTCGTTTTTTTTGGATTTTGAAAATGCTGTAACTCTGATAATTTCCTTTCTATCGACAAATGTTATCAGGATAAATTGTTTATCTTTTCGCGAATTACTAATGATCGTACATAGAATTCTCAAATCTTGAAAAAAAGTGGTCTTAACCATTTTCAAAATGTGCTTTCTTTTTGAATTTTTATCCGAAATAGCTGGTTAACGAACTCGTTCTTTCTTTTTAGGGCTTCAAAAAGTGTGCCAAAGCACAATCCAATCTGATCAATCTTTCGAAAGTTATCGTGCCTACACGATACTAAAGACTACAGGCTACAGACAGTCAGACACCTTCGACATTTGATTGAATCCGCGAAAGTCATTTTTCACATAAAACCAATACCTTCTCATTAGGATGAGAATGTGAAAAATTGAACAATATCTGAACATTCCTGTCTGAAGTTTTAATTCAGAGTTTCCTTCAATTTGATAAGGGATTCTGCACAGATTACTACATAAATAAATACTTGATGTTAAATTAAGTAATCAAGTGAAGAGAAAAAATGAACATGAATATGAGAAGAGGGTACAGTATCAAAATGTCTGTTTATGGGATTTTAAACCTTAGATTTCTTTGGTAATATTGTTTTTAAATATCTTAAAACCATTATTTAGAAAAGTTATATACCTAATATTTATCAAAATTGTTTCAATACCTTACATAGAAAATTTAAGAACTTTCATTCACAACTGTCTTTCGTGAAAATTTGAAATTGGTTCAAAATTATATTTTTTGTTTCTTGGACCCAAGAATGACAGCTTTGTGCATCCATCTCGCAAGTGTCTTGGCATATTCTTAGCACGCGGGAATGGCTTTAAGGTTACGACCCAGTGATAGTTTCGCACCTCCAAGAGCACCGATCACAAGGACAATTAATGTAACTGAATATTTTGGGTACAGTCGTTGCAACTCCCTTTTAAGCTCTTAATACCTCTCCTCCTTTTCTTTCTCCTTGACAGTGATATTTTAGTCGGCTGGAGCCGACAATTCGATCACGAATATGATTTATTTCTCGAAGTCTTGGAGAACAATGTCAGGCCTCGAGTGAGGAACGAAGACTGCTGCCCGAAAATCGCAGTTCCAGAAAATTTGGCACTTCTCGTTTTGGACAATTGACTCTATCTTCCTTGGAGCGTTCCACGGGGCAGGGTCGCGGACAACACCGTAAGGGCGACAAAGATGGTAATAAAGCACTCTTACGGCCGCATTATGTCTGTAGATGTACCGAGTTCCTTTTTGGGTGGGACACCCCGATAGTACGTGTTCCAGGCACTGAGTGTCTGCATGACACGCTATGCACCTATCGCTTGGAACTTCTTGACATAAAATGCGGTCACGGTATGCTAAGGTGGAAATGATACCGTCCTGGCATGCGTAAATGAAACCTTCTGTACCTGAATTAAGCCCTGATGATCTGAGAAAAGCAAAAGTTTGCTCCTTTGACAAGGACTGTTTTTCTACATTCATGTGAAAATCTCCGTGCATTTTCTTGTCGAGTAGCTCTTGATAGAATTTTTCAAGTTCTGCTTTCTTCACTTCGGCTTTCAGAAGTGAAGAATCTAGATAGAGCAATGCACTTTCCTCACTTCTGATGTTAAAATTCAGGCCAAGGGTCTCCGCCACCTGCTCCGCGGCTTTGTAAAGGAACGCTCCTTTTCCAACCACCTCGTGATTCCTGACCATTTTAAGGAGAGGATCTTTTCCATTTACAACTATCTAAGCTATACTTAGAACAATTCGGTTATGAAGACATTCGAGATTTAGAAGTCTGCGTCAGCCTTGACAACGTGAGATTTATAATCGCAGAACAGACGAATTGATATGCAAGCTTTCATGCATCTGCATGATCTTACGTGTGGTGATATCAAGGGCCGTAAGCTCGTTCTTCGTCCAGTGAACCACTCCAAACGAGTAGAATAGAACGGGGACGATAAGCATGTTGGTCGCAAATACCTTGTTCAACGCCGACAGATTTGAAGACCAAATGTACTGGAGAAGATGCTTGTATCTGCTTCGGAGAGACTCTTTAACTGATTTTACGTCCTGAATGCGGCTTTAAAGCACGCCCAGGTATGCATAGGTCTCTCCAGTGTTAAGATGTCTGATAACACTTATATCCACAAGCTCAGGGTCCTCGGGAACGCCAACAATCTTTCCTTTCTTCAGATAAATTGTGGCACATTTATCGGATCCAAAGTCCATCCCAATCTCTCCTGTGTACTTTTCGACGATATTTATGGCAGTTTGAAGTTTGCCTTTACCAGAGGCATAAAGTTTCAGGTCATCCATATAAAATACATGAGTGACCTTATCACATCAAGGGCCTTAAGTTCGTTCTTCGTCCATTGAACCACCCCAAACGAGTAGAGTAGAACCGGGACGGCAAGCATGTTAGTCGCAGATATCTTGTTCAACGCTGACAGATTGGAAGACCAAATCTGTCGTCGAAGATACTTGTATTTGCTTCGGAGAGACTCCTTTACTGATGTTACGTCCTGAATGCGGCTTTCAGGCACGCCCAGGTATGTATAGGTCTCTCCAGTGTTAAGATGTCTAATAACACTTATATCCACAAGCTTAGGGTCCTTGGGAACGCCAACAATCTTTCCTTTCTTCAGATAAATTGTGGCACATTTATCGGATCCAAAGTCCATCCCAATCTCTTCTGTGTACTTCTTGACGATATTTATAGCAGTTTGATGTTTGCTTTTACCAGAGGCATATATCTCCAGGTAAACCATATAAAATACATGAGTGAACTTATGCTCGCGATGGTTAGTGTCGCCACAGAGGTATCCGGAAGAATTGCATAGAGCGAGAGATAGAGGCAGAAGTGTGATGCAAAAAAGCAAAGAGCTCATGTTATCGCTCTAAAAGACACCCCTCTTGAAGGTGACGTTGTTCGTTGTCACACAATAATTTCCAGAGGAGATAGTAAACCTAGTTTTCCAAACGATTATCAATCTCTCTATGCATCTCACTATGTGTGGATGCACCGTCAAGCTTTCCAACAGACATATGATGAGTCTTGCAGATGCTGAATCGAAAGCTTTACGGTAGTCACTCCAGGCCATTGACAGGGCACGCTGATGAGCTGCAGCGTCTTTACAGACGCACCTGTCAATTAGCAGTATCTCTCGACATCCTGCTACACATTTTTTCGAGCCACGTTGTTCGTACATCTCTCGCCACACAGGCTCAATTCGTCGGAAAATCCTGTTATTCAGGATAGCTGTAAAGATTTTATACAGTGTGTTCAAACAAGTTATTGGCCTGTAATTCTCTGGGTTGGACAAGTTGCCTTTTTTCGGTAGGAGTATAGTGCATCCTAATACCAGCCACTGAGGGAATGGGCGTTTCCGACTTTAGGTATGAGATGTCTATGCGGGCCAAATGATGGTGTGTGGAAGTAAACTTCTTCCACCAGAAGTTCTTGATACTATCTGGTCCTTCAGCGGAAAAGTTCTTCGTGCCTCTAAGTGCTTTTTTCACCTCTTCGGCAGTAATTGGTGGACATTAATCTTCACATGTCATGGTGTTGTCGCAAAACTCCTTGAAGCGGATTATATTATTAGTATATTCTTCCAACTCCAGTGTTTTTGGGACCTTGTATACCTCTCTCCAAGAAGTCTCTACCTCGTTGGGCTTGGGTGGATGTTTGACAGAAACAGGGTGACCACCGAAGAGGCGAGATGGGTCAGCGAGAAACTGTTGATTCTCCCTGATCCATCTCTCTCTCTCTTCTGCATTCTCTTCCTTGCGTCAGATAACACCCATATTTTGGCAACAATGTGCGGCTAGATTGTCAGCAGCTTTGACTTAATCAATGTATGATTGAAGATCCTTAGTTTTTGAGTGAACTTTCGGAACCTTTCCGTGAGCGGCCTACCACATGTCATTTAGTCAATCACACACTGAAAACGGGACGCATTCTGTGTTACCCATCCAATCTTCTTGTTCAGTTGATACAGGCTTCATTTGGTCATTTAATCCATCGTCAGTTTTAGCCTTCGATTTGAAATAGCTAATGCTCTCGGAGCTGAACAATTGATTGTCCAGAGGTCGGACTCCTCAAGGATATCCTCACGAAGGGAGGCATCCATTTCAGCCAGATCTTCGTGAATGTTTCTCCTTGTCCTGACATCACTATCATCTCTCAGAAAGTGTCTGCTTTCCACGACTGGTCTTAATGTCGCTTCCTCATCTCCGTCTGGAGCTTGTTCAAGCAGCGTTTGGGGAAGCGCTCCGCGTACATATCCATTTTTCAAGAGGTAGGCGTGTTGATTTCTCAAAGACTGTTGCGAAACGTGCTAAAGCTCGAAGTGTTTCGGGTACCACAGCCCGGGTAAAATTATTTGCGCTTGGTTTTGGCTTGGGTAAAGACCAATTCAAGACAATTTCAAGTAATTCTGTATGTCTAGCTCGTGGGACGGAACCAGACGATTTTTGATATCTTAAGGGTCTCTAGGGGTCATCACTAATCCACTTCAAACCTTACAGAATGTTTATATTATTTATATTCATAGTATTTATTTAGTATGTAGTAATAATTTTATTTGTCTGCAATAATTATTATTCTTTGGATGACGAATCTAAAAATGTTTTCCATTTTTTCCTATCTCCAACAGTTCACTAGCTACTTCTAGAAAACGACAGTCTTAAGCCTTTTACAACAAATTTTATATGCCTGCAGTTGTTGAGACAGACAGGTTCCGAATTTCCTATTTAAAAATTAGTTATTAAAAAATTACAAGTTTTATAGATTGTACAATTTTAATCCTTAGCAGATGTCAACTGCTTGGTCCTAACCCAGCTACCTGATTCCTGGAAATGGTAGGCCCTGTCGGTGGGGTCCATAGTTTATAGAGGTCGCAATATAATGGAGAGTAAAATTTACAAACGAAAACTCTTGTAATTTTGACCCTGGTAAATATTAAAGCCACAAATTAGTAATATAATTTTCTTTAAAAGCAATTCGGTATATTTATCAAGACTTATAATTCTCGTCTTAAGACAAGTCTACGTGGTCTTGCCTTGGCACAATTTACAGCCATACATGCGAGAGAAACCCATATATTTCCAATGTCTAGCTGGTGAGACGGAGCCGGACATGATATTCCTGAAGACATATTGAAGACTTTCAAGTCAAAATCAAGACCAAATATTTGTACGCGGGAGACTATGCATACGCGCCATAAAGCCTCCGCGAACAGAGATTATGCTGGCATCGTAGCAGTCTAGCACGTCATCCTTGAGTTGATTCGTCCACTTAATGTGGACGTTTCGCGGGTTCGTCGTTGTGTTTCCATTTAAATCATTATTTGCACTGTTTTTCGACCTATTGTCGGGTGCTCTGCGCGTTCAATCGTTTGGAACCGCATCTACAACTTTTTGGTGGTTTGATGGTGTTATTGTTGTTCCCACGAGCAGCCAGGGAAAGGGTCTGTCCGTCCTTGTAGAGACCCGCACGCAAGGATAAGGCTGCATACCGTGAAAGGTCGCCCGGTATCCCAGAGACACCGTTTAAGATACGTCGCCCATGTGCCATTCAGCTTTCGGCACGGTTGTGACGCCTCCGCTTAGGGGTTATTCCTGTAACCATATTAAGCAGAAACCCTTGGTACAGGGACACTGTATCCGCAACCCGAGGACGCCGTTCGGTGACCACGTCTCACAACCGTGAGATATATATATATATATATCATGTAAATCACTGCCGAAGAGGTGAAAAAAGCACTTAGAGGAACGAAGAACTTTTCCGGTGCTGGACCAGATTGTATCAAGAACTTCTGGTGGAAGAAGTTTACTTCTACTCACCAACATTTGGCCCGCATATTCACACCGTATTTAAAGTCAGAGACGCCCATTCCGCAGTGGCTGGTGTTAGGACGCACTATACTCCTACCGAAAAAAGGCAACTTCTCCAACCCAGAGAATTACAGGCCAATAACTTGTTTGAACACGCTGTATAAGATCTTTACAGCTGTCCTAAATAACAGGATTGTTCGGCGAATTGAGCCTGTGTGGCGTGAGATGTACGAACAACGTGGCTCGAAAAAAGGTGTAGCAGACTGTCGAAAGAA
>CAKNWT010221749.1:1760-12523 GCA_932066315.1 Andricus coriarius
CTTGATTATGGACGCTTGAAGTCGCCTTCAGCCCACATTGTCGATAGCTATTATATTTTTTTAAAGTTTTTATCGTTGCAAGAAAAACCATTGTCATTACTCCGTGACCTTCTAACGCAAAATTTCACGTAGAATCCGAATTTTAACAACTTAAATGTTCATCTTCCTTTTTTAATGAGTTTTTCTTGCATGATAGGAGAGGATACGATGTGGATACTATAAGGGTACTCTGTAGCGTATCCGTTCCGTTTCTTCGGTCCGCTAGGGGATTGATCCATTGTTGCCTGATTTGGAGGCATGGAAGCTGTTTAACGACGTTGCAAAGTACGTTCGAGCTTGTCAAACTTGCCAGAAAATGAAAGTAGATCAGGTAGGCCCAGTGCGTCTGATGGGTAAACGGGTAAGCTAGTGGCCTTGGTCGATGGTAGCGGCAGATATAATGGGTCCATTCCCACCTAGCCACTGTGGTTACCAATATGTCTTGGTTTTCCAAGACATGTTTACTAAATGGATCGAAGTCATGCCTCTTCGAAAGGTCAATGCCGCTAACGTCCAAAAATTATTCGAAGAATCTGTTATCTTTTGATGGGGAACTCCTGAAATACTGTTTGCCGATAATGGCACTGAGTTTGTGAACAAACTGATTCCCAAGGCCGCATCGGTATTAAGGATTGGGCATTCGACTATCCGACTGTATCATGCTCAAGCTAATTCGGTTGCGAGGGTTAATCATATGCTAAAAACCATGATATCATCTTTCGTAGAGGGTGATCATCGTAGCTATGATAAACACCTTCCTGATTTATGTTTTGTGTACAATACGGCCTTACATAGTTCCACTCGTGTGCCGCCAGCGCTCTTAAACTGCAGTAGAGAGCCTAGACTGGCAACAACATTGAGAAGACAGGAAGAGGGAGCGCCCGATTTAGTCCCATTAGCAGAAGAGGAATGGGAATGTAGAATTAAGCGATTGCCAGCTTTGAGAGATTTAGTCGCACATCACTTGAATATAGCATCCGATCGTCAAGCGATGTGTTATAATCGCTGTAGACGAGACATTCGCTACCAAGTAGGTGATATTGTGTGGCTTAATATTCATATTTTATCGTAGGCTATAGATTATGTTGTGAAGAAGTTGGCTCCGAAATATGCCGATCCGTTTAAAGTTATAAAAGTAATATCGCCAGTAGTTTATGAGATCTATGATTAGTCCAGAATAATCGAGAAAGCTCATTTTAAAGATTCAATACACTATTGTTCGATTGATCCAAACTTAATTAACGAAGACCCTTTTCCGCAGCAAGACGATGAAGAAAATTCCAAGGTACGGAGATGGAGCGGCTACACAGGAAGAGGAGTGATCCGGACGCCGAGGCAAGTCCGTCTCGATTATCTTCTCAGGGTCTGGAGAGATCCGGTCTATCAAAGGGCCCGGTGACGATACAGGAGTTAGAAGAAAAGAGAAGCTCCTTACAAAAGAAAACGCTGAATACGGCGGAAATCAGGTACCTCGGGAGCCGGGGTTAGAAAATGCGGAAATTTAGGAGAAACCGAAGGTCCAGCAGCAGCCAGGGTCAGTCCTAGAAGGGGCCGGCCTCCTGGTCGAAAAAGGGAAGTACCTCAACTGAGAACCCTTAGCATCCAGATCGCACACCTTGTGAGTCGCCGTGGTCCAGGAAGACCCAGGAAGTTCCAAAGGAACAGTGTCGAAGCCTCCGTCACACACAAAACTGTGAAGGAGGAGGAAGACGAAGGACCCTGCCAAAGCAACCGGCTTACAGAAAAATTGGTTACCTTCCGAATCCTCTCCCCTTTCAAAGCCAAAGATAGAGTTCAAGTTTCTAGACAAGATATGAACAATGGCGATGTTACTGGAAAGGGCGATCGGCAAGGTCCGGTTACCATTATAGTATCACCGTACCCTTTTTCCTTGCGGGACTATGTAATGCCCTCTCCTATTCAGAGCATGGATGCTCACGTCTCAGCTCTGCTCGGGTTGCCACCGCCTCCTGCCCAAGCACTATCTACTTGGTTGGAGCGCCCCCGGATGTCGTCAGTTGGGCCTGACGAGAGGGGGAAATCCGAAAGGCCACCGTACTTGGCGAATGCTGACATTCAGGTTTCGGCTCAGCTGGGGTTTGCTTCAGGTTCAGATTCTAGCGTCAGCTTCGCGAGACGGATGCATCTCGCTTTCGTCTACCATGCCCAGCTTGTTTCTAGGCCCAGGGCCTGGACCCGCTCCACTCCCATCGTATAATCGAATGCTGGACCGGCAGTGGACTCAGAACCAGCAGTCCGAACTCTGCTCTCCTGCTGCCCACAGGATGTTTAGATGGAACATTTGCGAAACTTTGATGCCCCCGACGGCCAACACTTTCTGAAATTGCCATGGGGGGGAGCACTACTATAATCACTGTCTTTTCCAGAAGGTGATATTCTGCATCTATTGCGAAAAGCCCGGTGTTAGGATTGATCAATGCCCGAGATGTGCCTCTGGATTAAGACTAAAAAAAGGGTGCCCCAATTCACGTCAGAAACAGGGTGCCCGCCCTTTCAGCCTCCCACCCGACCCCTGCGCCGCCATTTCGGTCATGGACGAGTCCTCCCCAGCAAACGATGTCTCCTTCTGGAAATAACCCTCAGCAAACATCGGGTGGTCAGGCTGGAGACAGAGTGGCTTTGGGATCTTACCACCCTCTCATCTAGGCCTTGGCGGACGCCATCCTGAGGTGACTCCAAGTCGCGGTTGTTCTGTCAAATTCCTCTTTTGCGATTTCGCGTACGTAGTTTCAAGCTGTTTTTGTGTAGCCCTGCAGGCAATAATTAGTCTTATGTTATTTTAGTGTAGTTTCATGTAGGCCTTCAGGCATTAGTTAGTCGTAATGCACTTTCGTGTAGTCTTTAGGGTGTATAGTTAGTTGTAAAGTTCAATTTCTTTGTTTTGTTCATTTTAGCTGCCTGATTGCAGAATTATTAGATAACTAAATATGTTCCGACATTTTAAAAGTTTTGTTCCAATTTTAAAAGAGTTCAGACAGGACTATAGTCCGATATGGAATTCCAGATTTATCACTACTTGAAGTCGGTTGCGACAGAAGGCAAAGATTTATATCAGTTCAACTGAACAAGAATAACTAATTCATAATGACTTCGAGGTGCAACAATCATTTTCTGTCAGGGAGTCTGATGGATTGCATATTCTAACTAATATATATATATATTTTATCATGAGAGAACAACAGACTAATTAATATCATATTCCTTTTGTCTATCACGAGTTATCTAGAACACTCATGTTTGTTTCGCCGAGGTTTTTTTTTAAATCGAATTATAGTCGATTGCCAGAACACTCAACACAGTTATGCTTTTGAACTTAATGAACAATCTGGAGTATCCTTCCCCGGCTTTTAAGAATTGCAAAAATTAAACACTAGACCGCGATTATTCTCATGGCCGGCACGAGCTCAAATTATAACATAGTTTAGAGATAAGATCTTATTGTAATCTAAGGTGTGTTGAATGAGAGCGAATTTATTTTCTTTTTTTAATTTCAGGAAAACAAACTGAGAACGAGTAATTAAGGTTAGAATAGGTAGTACTAATTTGGTTAGATTAGGCATCCGGAGTAATAAGATAAAGAGAATCTGACGTCCTACACCAGTCTCGAGAATCCCAGAGTCCGCTCAATCAGAAAAGCCGGCAGGGAAAACACTGCCACTAAGTATTACGCCGCCCACGCACAACCGCTACCACCAAGCAGCACGCCATCCACACGCACCCACTGTCACTTCACCATCACGGTGTCTGTCGAGATGTAAATCGATCGACTCCAAATAATCCGAACACGGAGAGGGAAATACCAGATTATGCTAGATCTGATACCACAACATTCAGATGACGCCATCTTGGCCGGCCGGCTTCCTACATACCGGAACAGGCCGAGTCCTTTCGCTAGATTCTTTGAAATCAAACTCGTCAGGGCAGCACCTACTGGACGGAGATCGCAGAGCGAACGGAAAAAAACTGTCAAGGCAGCAGGACGCCACAAGCAGTTAGTTTCGTGTCGGCCATCGACGAAGTTAGAAGTTCTTTGAGAAGGAGATTCATAGCCACAAAATTCAGTTGGACAAGTCCACTATTTCGGCAGGATTGGCATGGCAAAGGTAATTGGTTTTTTAGAATAATTATGTTCTCTTGTGTCTTCATTCGAGTTTGTTGAAGCGTGGGTTATGAGAACCTAAGATCAAATCCTTGTAAAACTTGGTCGGGATTAGTAAAACATAGAATGGATCTAGGAATTCAGGCTGACGCCATACTGAGTGCAGTGGGCCTCATTTTAGTTTAAAATTAGGATAGGATAGTGTTAAGCTTTTTTTAAGTGTTCATAGTTTTGTACGGAAACTGTAATGTAAATTTTCGAGCTGAATGATTTGACATGTTAAATCATGGTTTTTGGTCTACCCTATGTTCCTTTTATTTTAATTACTAAAATTTGAGGCTGCAGCGTTTTTCTCGCCCCCACTAATCCCTCTACCCCGAGCTAGGTAATTTTTATAAGAGAACAATTTAAATCTTAAATTCGAGAAAATCTGTTTTGGAGTGACGCCGAGGAGACTTCTGGCGCCAACCCAAGTAATTATGATAATAACTTCCCTTTGTGTAAGCCACGTTTTGAGCGTTGTTTGTATATAAAATTTGAAAAACAAGTTGAAAGCCTAGAAACATATAGGCCATTTCTGTGAAAGGGGCGAACAAATTACAGCATTTTAAATCGAAAAGCTTCATATTAGTTCAACAGTTATAAGTTTGCCATTAAAACATACGAAATAGAATAACGTATGATCAAAGATTCGTGAATTAATAGAATCTTTTCAAGAATTTTACATAAATTAAAATTCGAAAGACGCTTAAGTGTGTAGACCATGCAAAATCTGAAAGATTACAAATTAATCAAATTAAGGTTTTAAAATTAAAAAATTGTAAATAAAAAATGATGCAATTTCAAACTTACTTCGGAATTGTTCAATTTAGAAAGTTTCATACTCAATACTGTTCAATATTAAATGCAAAAATGTTTCAAATTTTATATAATTTTTCACATAAATATTTTTTATTCACTCACTATAAATTTTTAACCTGCTAATTAATAAGATGTTGCTATATAATAAATTCCGATGAAATGGGTATCATGTAATTTTTCGTATGACCCTGATGTACTCGTGCTTTAACTTTATAGCCGAGATTTTTATCTCGATATTCCATGTCTTAGGTGAGCCGTGGAGTTTAGTTGTTAGGAATGGAACACATTAAAAGTATGATAGATGGTTCGAAATCCGCCGCAGCGTTTTCGATTTTTAATAGCGTTAATATGTTTGAAAGCGTGCGATCATATTCTACGTAATGTATTGTAATTTAATGTAATTATTTAAGTTGAGTTGTATATATGTACCAACGATATATTTATAAATTGCATTATATATGTGTGAGTATGTGTGTCGTATTGATGACTTTCAACAGAATCTGGACGTAGCGAGAATGTTTTTTTTCTGCTAGCGCACGATATTTTACACATTAGAGATGTAGAATTTTTTGTTGTTTCTCGAAACTGTACCTAACAGTTCGTCTAATTATGCACTTAACTGCCAGGTGATCTTCATTTCACATGACTGAAAGTGAAATTTTAATAAAATGCCGTAATGTCCTCGGTTTACTGAACTAAGTTATGTAAAACTTAGCACACAAATATTCTTCGTGCAGTTTCTGAATGCGCCTTGTAATCTACCGGTTTTATTAATTTATATCTGAAAATTATAACATGGTTTGATAAGTAATTATGTTTTCGAACTGGTGTTTCGTAACACCTAGGTGTTAACTAAGCTACCCCCCTCCCTTGTGCTAACATCCTGACGAATTAGTTGTGACCCTGTGCGACCATTGGATGTAATTCGCTACCGAACCCCTCCCCTCATGAAATATATTTTTTCCTACATGGTCTCGACTATTTGTCGTTCACAGTGTGAATTTTGCCACAATGAATTTTTCTAAGTAGGCTAACCCATCCCCTCTACCAATTTTCGTTGAAGGGCTGGACAGAAAATCTTGGCCACGCCTATTTTGCCTGTGTGTTTGATCGTCCGGGTGGCGCATGCGCGCCTGGTGCCCAACAATAAAATAAAATACCTTTCTGAGTTTGGAGAGATCTGAGGTATTGAACGTGGATAAGTAAAATACGTTTCGCTAATAAATTTACCGTTACGAATTGTCGCAACAACGTGGGGTTCCGAAAAAATAATCTGAAAAATTCAAGGTCCAATATCCCTTTCAAAACAAAGCAAAAACTGATTTCTCCACAAATTTTAAAGAACTAAAATTGTATTATGTGATTTTATTGGTTTATCAATTGATAACCTGTATATAATAGATCACCTCCCTGGCGAAAGTATCGGATAGGAATTCATTTTGAATTATTCCGGAATCTGTATCCGAACCATCCCGAATCAATCCGAACCAATCCGAAAAAGTTCTACATTTCGTTAGATGCAAATCGTTTAAAAAATTAATCCGACTCAATCTGGTTCAATCCGAACAAAATTTCCAATCTAAATGAATACGAATAAATCCGAACTCGGATTGACCTAAAACAATTTTCAATCCGAACCAGTCCGAACTCCGATTGACCTAAACCGATTTTTAATCCGAATGAATCCTATTCAATCCGAACTCAGATTAATTCGGATTAAAAATCGGTTTAGATCAATCCAAATTCGGATTCATTCGGATTGAAAATTGGGTTCGGATTGATTCGGATTGAAATTTCGGATTGACTCGGATAAATTTTTAACCTATTTCGATCGAACGAAATGTTGAACTTTTTTCAGATTGGTTCGAATTAACTCCGCGAGATAAGTGATAAATAAATCCCCCGCAAGATGTCAGAATCAAAGGGCGCATGATTCTACGCGCTATCTACCGATCAGATGATCAGAGAACTCGAGGATAGAGCTATCCAATGAGAGTACGGTCCCGGCGTTGCACCACAGTTTGATTCGATTTGCGGATTTCCAGAGAGAAGTGACAGGAAACGATCGTCCCGGTAACTTGCAGGACTATGATATAGCCTTACACACGCTACTACCCTCCCAGACGCTGCCGTGTCGCGCGAACAATATAATCACTCAGGAATCGAAGAAGTGACGGACAGTTTCGGTGCATAGGGTCTCGGATTGTCAAGTATTGTGCATCGAGTTCACTCTCATTTCTAGTCACGCTTCACCCCCGCGTTTGCAGAAAAACTACCCTAGTTCTCGAACGTTTTCGCGTGCACTTTCAAGGCTAGACGCGTGTTATTTATTCCTGCTACCAAATCCAACGGAACGATATCGTGATGCCGGATTACTAACCGGACGAAGTGATAGGTCTGATCTGAATCACGGCTATCGTGTATCGACTAATTATTCCCTTTCCGACAATGACCCTTGGCTTATCGCGAATAATAATAATGCTAACGAAAGTTAATTCGTGACAGCGAGTACCTGGCGACAAAATCGTGCGTATCCCGACCAAGGCTTCTTACTTGAAAGTTAACCCCACCATGGCACCACGCACACGCGTTAGTTTCGGTGAAAATTTTGAAAATGAAAATCTGCTCATATTTGCAGTAATAATGAAAATATTTTGGTAATAACTAACATCTGTGCATTTTCATTGTTAATTTTTTTTGTAAATTGACTCAGCAGATTTAGAAAATATGAAAAATGTATAATTTGTAACAGTTCAGTCGATCTGAATCCTACAATATTCAACCGATTCCTTTTAGAATTTCTGAATTAATTGACATGTATGAAAATTCCAGACGCGAAAAACTGACTGGAAAAATAACACATTTTTCCTTGATTTGGATATGTGAAGGGTGGATTTCCGAAAGGATATACATACACCATTTTGAAAACTTTGTAGGAGAAACAGGCTGCATCGCTCAGGCGATAGAGCGTCAGTCTCCCGTGCAGGAGGACTGGGGTTCGTTCCCTGAGCTGGTACCAATGGAAATTTTGCTATGTACTTACACAGGGGCTTTGGTGGTTCGGAACTCACCTTGAACTGTAGATCCCTTCAAAAGAGACTTTGAGAACTTTTAGAAGACTCGGAAAAGAAATAGCAATCTCCTTGCATAGGGGTTCCATGTCGAGGGGACTAGCGCTCGGTGGTTGCTGGTCGATTCGAGTACACGGAGAAACTTTTGGTCGTAAAATTTGATATAATATTTATTTTTACAATAAGACAATAGCAAGCCAGGATATAGCGTCACTATTTCAAGAATAACTACACTGGGATCGCGCTTTACCGGCCGTTTCGGGGGTACCCTCAATGGCCTTTACTGTAAATCGGGAATCTCCAAACCGTAAACAATCAGGGCTATATGAACCATTCCTGTTGGAGTTTTGTCTCAACGAAATATTTTCCTTGTATTTTTGCCATTTTGGTTTTATAATATCATAATGAACGTGAAAATGTTTGTGCTCAAAAATCAAAGTTGATCAAAGTACTGATTTATAAGTATGTACGTACATATAACAGGGTGACCATTTTAATGGAAGAAAAAAATTGTCGGTCATCTCCCGGTTATTCCTCGGTTTGCAAAAATTTTTCACAGTCAATAAAATAAAAAAATTCGAACTCTGAAGCTAAATATTTTTGTATTTGAAGGAATAAAACATTGAAATTTAAGAACCTTAAATTAGATTAAAATCAAATTCAAAATCCCATTTAACGTCCAACACTCAAGTCAATGTATGAATTCCTGAAAATAAACCAAGAATCTTACGATAAAATTTGAACAAACACCACAAAATGCTCCTATTGCAATAATAAAAAATTTGGTTGACAGAGCTCTAGGTTTGTCCCATATTTCATTTCACAAAGAGAATTTGAATATTGTTAGGAATATCCTTTTTCTTAAGCATTGCCCACGAAAGTTAATTGAGCAACATATCACAATTAGAATTCGACAAATCAAAAACAAGTAAAATAAAATCTTATTTATAGATGATCAGAAGGAATTCATGTTAAAAAAATTTAATATCCATACTATTTTCCGTATACCATTTAAAATGGATTCAATAATAACTTTATGTAAAGATCCTTTAGATAAATTTGAAAAAGGCGGTGTTGTCTACAAGATCACTTGCAAGATCTGTAAGATAACTTATGTGGGACAGACTGGCAGAATTCTTAATACTAGGGTGGAGGAACACAAAAGTGATGTTCGTTTGGGACGCTGTTATAAGAGTGTTCTTTGCTAGACATACGAGAGGGTTTGTTGATATTGAGCATGAGTTCGACTGGGATAATGTTGAAATTTTAAATAGTGAAAGTAATGAGAGAATTCATGGAAATGCTTTATATTAAAAAACAAAATAAGTTGTCTATTAATTTCGGAACAGATTTGGATAAATTAAACAAAAGTTATTCTAGTATGACTAATTACATTTAGCAATAGATTTTCATGAGTCTTCACTTTCTCTTATTTACTGTTTGTTCATAACGGATTTACATTTGGACCCATACTTAGTTCTCAGGTATAAAGGATGTGCCTTTAGACCCACACTTAGTTCTCAGGTATCCAGGAGGTAGCATCGTATTTTCGTTGCTGCTTCCACTTGTTCTAATTTTTCTTACCTTGAGAAGGGTGCTGTGTGAGCACCGAAACGTTGGTGAGTATTATCCATGCTTTTTCATTGTGATTTCAAAGTAATAAAAATAAAAAAGACGAAAGAAATAAAAAAAGAGAAGGGAGGAAATTTGGTTGGTTGCCTTCTCATTTTTCTTTCCTCTTTTTTATTTTTGTCCAAAGAAACAAATTTTTATTTTATTTTCAGGAATTGCAATAGGAGCATTTTGTGGTGTTTGTCCAAATTTTATCGTAAGATTCTTGGTTTATTGTCACGCCCAGCGACTATATATATAATAATTATCGCTATTATCATTAATAATTATTATTTGTTAACTAATAATTAATAGATAACAATTGATAACTAATGGTTAATGGTTTATAATAATTAGTGATAATTATTGTTAATTATTAATATTATTACTATTGTTGCTATTGTTTATCTTAATAACCAATTGTAAACATTTACTTGGCGACCATTACTCAATCACACTAAGCAATCATTACCTTTTTTTCTATTCTCAATAAACTATATGTCAAAAATATACCAAGTATGTCAATGACCTTTTACGAATGAAATATAACTTGACCTAAAGTCGGTTCCAAAGGTATAGGCCCCTCAATTTTTTGCTTGCAGCTCGCACAAAAAAGGGTCGACTTTGAAATTTTCCCAGAAGGAGGGCGACGTTAGGAAAAATCTGAAAAAATTGACAGATATTCTTTGAACATTTCTGAATACAATGCATTTTTGAAAACGCTAAAATATGCAATAGTTTACTTTATACGGTGGTTTATTTACAAAAACTTTATCTTGCGAACGAATGAAGATAGGAAACCGTTTAATGGCTCCAAATGTGGATTTTTGTCATGCGATTTCAGTGCAATAATTAAATTGATGATAAAATCATTATTACTGAAGAGATATCATTTTAAATATTTCTGACTTTAATCAGTTTGGGCGTGTGACCAACACAGCGGGACAAGTGGCAGCAAAAAAAGTACCCTTTCTATGACAATAGTAATTCCAGAAGCAAAGAATCTTCAAGATATTGAAACGGCCCTGCTTCCTTCAACCACATCTGTTTCGGCCATTTGG
>CAKNWT010221766.1:1158-13863 GCA_932066315.1 Andricus coriarius
AAATGGTCCAAAACTACTTGAAAACACTCAACTGGGAGGTGCTACCTCATCCCGCTTATTCACCAGACCTGGCCCCTTCTGATTACCACCTGTTTTCGTCGATGGGTCACGCGCTCGCTGAACAACACTTCGATTCGTACGAAGACGTCGGAAAATGGCTTGACGAGTGGTTTGCATCGAAAGATAAATACTTTTTTTTGGCGTGGTATACACAAATTGCCCGAGAGATGGGGAAAATGTATAGCAAGCGAGGAAAAATACTTTGAATAAAGTTTATTTTATTTCCTGCAAAAAAAAAGACTGCCTAAAAAACAGCGGATTTAAGCTTATACACCTGGTACACTCGATTTCTAGGGCCCTTAAATTAATCTCAATTTTTCGTATCCTGCATATCAATTTCTTTGGTTAGATTCGCATTTAGAAACTAGTTTAACCGTATCTGCAAAAATCACGTGAACGCAAATGAAAAGA
The DNA here is from genome assembly GCA_932066315.1 of Andricus coriarius. Taxonomy (NCBI): domain Eukaryota; kingdom Metazoa; phylum Arthropoda; class Insecta; order Hymenoptera; family Cynipidae; genus Andricus; species Andricus coriarius. The sequence goes on from CAKNWT010221766.1 coordinate 1,630, forward strand.
AGCGTATTTGCGAAATGGCAGTTTTGCCTATATTTACTAATATAAATTGCCTGTAAATTAATAGGAAATAAGAGAAAAGTAAGTTACATGATTTACAACAAAAAATGATCGTTTTGTTCAAGTATAGAAATATTTGATATTCTGCTTACCGGCTGTGGTAACAAATAAGTTTCGAGTTTTTGTGCATTTTTATAAAGTGTTACATTTGCTAATTTTTTTAGATTTTTTAAGACTTGTATCTTAATATACACAAAATGAAAACTTTTCCACGTTATTTGTAATAATTTGCATTTTATTCAAGCGTTTCCTTAATATTTCCTATGATTTGTGCAATAGATATGTTTTTTTTTATTTATAGCACAAAAAACGTAACTGCAAGATAATTAATACCAAAAATAATAAAATATACTTTCGTTTAGCCTCTTAATCTCAAAATGTAAGGTTTTTCATGTACAAAGACGTTATTTTTTTCCAAAACTGGCAAAAATATGAGTGTGATACGTTAAAATTAATAATTATAGCTAGCGTAAAGTTGCCTATTCTGCAGATACGGCTCATTTGGTTTTCACGGCTGTATTATAAGCTTCGTTATTGGACCCATGCTATGAGTTTACGGCCAGGTCCAATTAGTGGAACTTAAAATACCTGATACGGTGAAACTTGGATAAAACGAACCGCTATAATTTGAATTTTCGATAATTCAAATTTTTTTTTGCCTAGCTGGAAACTCTTATTTCACTTTTATGTTTTGTAATTCGAATTCTCGATGATTCGAAGTTTTTCTGTCCCGAACCCTGCCGTTTCATCGGCAGGGAAGCACATCATATTATCGAGGTTTCACTGTATTTTGTTTCAAATGGTATCTGTCACCTAAAATTAGTATTCTGTATGGGACGTACATTTTAAATGTACTAAAACCTTGTTTTAACATAGGCAATTTAACTTCGATCCATAGACGTACCTAGAGTACAGTACAAGTCCGATAAGTTGCCGTCCGATAAGTGTACACTCCCCTTAAAACGTCATCACACGCACGGCACGCACACTAATTGGGGTTCTCCCACTACGTGTGCTATTTTTTTAATGATTTGCGCATCATTCTTACGCATGCGCGCACCTAATATCGTGATACTAGAGGGGGCATCCAATAAGTCCGTAATTCCTGGAATTTTCCGCCCCTACAGCCCAGAAATGAGAAACTTATCGGACTTCTACTGTATGTAGTGGTGGATATAATCGTTATTTAAGTATAAACTTTTATTATAGTGTTTTGGAAAGCTCTATTCATTTTCCATGGAAATATATTTTATTTTTGGTAAACTTGGGACTTTTACGCTCAATAGAACGTAAAAGTTCCAATTTTACGAAAATAAAACTTTCCAAGCAATTTTCTCTTCTATATAATTTCAAAAAGGATACAGAAAACCTATTTTTTTTAAATGCAACAAATTTAAAAAACCAATTTTTTTTAATAAATAAATTATAATTCTGATTAAAAAAAATTATATCTTTTTTCAAACTCAATCAGTATAACAGTTTTAATAGTCTTAATTTACCCATGTGTAAACTCAATCAGTATAATAGTTTTAATAATATTAATGTACCCATGTGGCTTATTTCAAATTAACTGCTTAATTCTTCTCTCCCGCTAACTTCATAGCCTTGATTTTAACAGATAAGAGTCGAGGGATAAGTGTTATGTGTTATCAAGGAAAAAGAAATATGAATAGATGAAGGATAGGATGGTATAAAGAACCAACGAGTGAAAAGGATATGCGCTTAATTGTAGAGGTGCGGAAAAACATTAACGTGACTAAGCGAGAGAACGACTGGGTTACAGAAGAAGGTATTAAAAAAGGATACACGATTATTTATGCTAAGAAATAGGTAGATGAATGTTCACGTAAAGAAGCTACAGATAGAGGCTGAGCTAAAGAACAAGGGATTAAAAAGGATAGGCGTCTAATTATATTCAGAGGTGGTAAAAATTGACATGAGGTATTTAATATTTAAACTGCAAAAAAGTGTAGTGTACATGCATGACAAGAGCTTTCCAAAACACTACAATAAAAATACAGTCAAAATCGCTTAAGAGCAGTTACACTTTCGTGAGGGTCGTGCAGTGGTGCACCTGTAAGAGATCAAACTTAAGATCCATTTATATAGAAAAGTGGTTTATGTATGGGCCTATGGAACACTTGACGTATTCTGTCTAGTATATCAAAAAAAATAAAAACCAATTAGTTTAATTAATTCACGTGGTCAAAAAAATAACATTAAAAACATTATATCTCTTGATTTGAAATATCTACAGGGCATTATTTCTCAACTGCACAGTGGCGTAGAATCTTCAAAACACGGCTATTAGTCCTATTTATTAAGTTTACCATATAAACTCAAAATTCTTTCAATTACTTTCTAATATAGCCAGTCAATCATGTAGTACAATATTTTTACTTAACAATATTAACATAAAGACAATCCAATTAACCTTCAAACGAATTTTAAATAATAATGAGAACCCCATTATATTTTCAAAAAGTGACGAAACAGAATTCAATAAGATAACCTATTCGTAACACTAAATTTTATTATAATCATATTCATTTTATAGGTAACAATTACATTTTTACTATTTAAACTGTAGATTTAATATGATGCTAGTCATTGAATTTACACTCAATTAAGGTACTGACTTGATTCGCAATATTAAGATTCATTCTTTATTTCAATTTTTGTATTACTTAACCTTTAAAAATTGTAATATGTATTTTTCTTTTTATTAATTATTGATGGTTTTTGAGCAGTACTAATAAGAAATATTTGGAGAGCACTCAACAAAATATTTGTCTCAAATTAAAGAAACCGTCTCATTAATATAACTTTTTTCATATAACCAAAAATATCTTAAAAATGAAGAAAATCATTTTAAATTAAAGAAAATTTTTCATTCGTAGAAAAAGCCATTTCTTTGTGCCAACAAAATTTCTTTGACTAAAAGAATCTTTTTTCTCAGCGAATATTAGCATTGTTAATGAATTCGAATTTGTGTAAATTTTTGTGTTTTTAACATTTTTTAAATACTTTGTTACTTTATTTCAGTTTGTACGAATTTTCAAATTTTTTCTATATATATCTGGAATTTTTTAAAAATCGCATCAAAGCTACTTTTAATCAAATATAAATATTGGTTAAGTACGTAAAGACCGCCATTTATGGTGCTCCATTTAGTATTTTTATACGAACTTCGTAATCAGCACTCTAAAAAAACCTTTTATATCAAATTTGTATGCAAATTTTATAATTTTATTTTCTGAATATGTCTGCCATTTTTCCTCCGTCATTTTGAATGCGAAATTCGCAATGAGAAACCTTAAAACCCCAGGATAATAATTTTTATGCAAATCCCATGTTTTTTTTTATAAATCTGTCCCTCATTTTGCATCCTCCATTTTGAATTGTACTTTTTTAACACGGAATTCGAAATCAGTGACCTCAAAACATATAATGACTGCCTTTTCGCTACATTTTAATTAACACTATGCGCGTCAAGGCACGCGTGTCTGTTTCAATTTTTTCATTTTTTGATATTTTGTGTTCAATTTACGTAAAATTAAATAAATATATAAATAATTAAAGATTCTAAGAAATGTTTCTGAATTATGTAAAATATTTGTATTTTTTATGACATTCTTAAAACTTCCTAAGTCAAGGCAAATCAAATTTCAAAAACGTGTAATTATCCAAACACTTTTTTATGGCATTTATGTGCCATTGGGCGTTTCTTAAAATGTAATTTTGCCTGACTGTGCGTTTTTGGGATTTTCTAAAAATATCTTTAAAACACATTTGACATTTACGTCCAAGAAAACTTTGAAGTACGTTCTAAAACGTCCTAAGTCACTTGCGCCCACTGTGGATGTCGTAAAGATGTCACACATGATTGATAGTATAGAGTATGCATTTTATTTTTTAAATCCCCATATGTTATATAAGTAATAATACAAAAACGTTGCACATAGTATTTGGTTTACATCGTCGGACGTACGCCGCTTTTTATATACTATTTTTATGAAGCATTGTTTTCATCTGATAATTTAATTTTTTTATTTAATTCTTTTTCGTTATCATTGTTTCATTGTCTTTTTAAAATCATTTTTTACCCTCAATGAGCAAAGTTTTTCTCATTTGTTCTCATTGAATTCTTTTAATGCACTTTTCGTCATGCACTTATAGATAATATCTTCCATTTGTAAAAATAATAAAGTTTAAAATTTAACTGCTTCATTTTTGGGTAAAAATTTATCTTTTTGGTTTAAATTTCAACTATTTATTTTAAAAATTTTAACTAAAAATTAATCAAATAAAATTTGGACCAACACATCCTTTGTTCGAAGTGTTTAGGTGGAAGTTTATGTCATTTAATAATAGATTTAATTCTTTCAACGCAAAACAACGAATCTTGCCGACGTTTCGTGAACATTACAGTTCACTCAGGTTATGTTGCTCTGATATATAGTTTCTACAATGCCTATGATTAGCCATAGCGCTCCACTGAGGGGACTGGTCGAACATGATTGGCCAATGCAGTCTTTTTTTGAAAACCCGGGAGGACGGAAAGCCAAATCGGATTGGTATCATATTCATTGTCCCTATTGATGTTTTAGGATGTTTTAAGGTTTCGATTGCTTCTCTCTGTTTTCTTGGACAAATATTGTATATTTTTGTGATGACGGTTGTTTTGTCAAATAAAATGCTTACTTCTCTTTCAATAACCAATTCTACGAACAAACTTTAGGAGCAGCAATGGGATCTCCAACCTCACCTGTAATAGCCGGAAAATTTACTTTCTTGGATGTACTAGTTTACAACATATCTGATAACACATTAGGACATAAAGTTTACAGAAAACTCACCCATACAAGCAGATACCTACATGCCTCCTCTCACCACCACTCATCTCAAAAGCAATCGGTCATCAACTCCCTTGTCCACAGAGCTGTATCTATAACAGATAAAGATAACTTACAAAATGAATTACAAAACGTTAAACAAATCCTAATACAGAACGATTACACAAACAAACAAATTGACAAATCTATAAGAAAATACACTAAAAAAGCATGTGAACACAACCTAGTAAAGAAAGAGAAAAAAAACGACCACCATCCTCCCGTACATCCAAGGTATCACAGAACAAATGGGAAGAATTCTCAACAAACACAACATTGAAACCATATTTAAACCAGCTGCGAAAATAGGAAAACTTCTAAAAAAACCCTAAAGATAAAAAGGCACCTCTCAGTGACCCGGGAGTATATAAAACCCCTTGTTCTTTTGGCAAAGTCTATATTTGAGAAAACAGGAGAGCGGTGAGCCAGCGTGTAAAGGAACATGATAGTAAAGTCAGGCTAAAACATTTAACGCAATCATCACTAGCTGAATATCATATCGAAACAGGACATAGCATTTTATTTGACAAAACAACCGTCATCGCAAATACATACAATATTTTTCTAAAACAACATAGAGAAGCAATCGTAATCTTAGAACACCGTAATAACGTCAATAGGGGCCAGTCCCCACGGTGGAGCGCTCTGGCTGATCACAGGTATCGTAGAGAGTATATATAAGAACAATATAACCTGAAACTTTAGTTTCAGGTTAGCCCTGAAGAAGTGAACTGAAATGTTCAAGAAACGTCGGCAAGATTCGTAATTTTGCACACGATTGAAACCCGAAACACCTCCTTTTAATTTATTTATGTCATTTCTTTCAAATTCGTCTTTTTTGGTAGAAAATGAATCTCTTAGTTGAAAATTCAACTATTTGATTAAAAATTTGCATACATATTTTATTGAAAATTCATCTTTTCTGGTTGAAAATTCAACTATTTAGTTGAACATTCAACTGTTTTGTTGAAAGCTCAGGTTTTTGGCTTGACAAATTTTTCTTTGTTGATAAATTCGTCTTTTTGATTTGAAAATAGTGTCCAGAGTGTAATTTTCTTCCAAATAGTAGCAAAATAGTTGCATCGCTTTAAAAAAGTGTCATAGTGTCAATAGTAAAGATGCCGAGGCCTGCATTTGTAATTCATCGGATCGAAAAGTATTTGAAAGTATTGTACTTTGAATGGGATGATATTGAAAGGAATATAACACTACATTTGGAAGCATTTATCGGAAGTTCATTTATGATGCACCATAAATTTAGTCGGGCTGTATCATTTTACAGCAGTTTACAGTCCCTTTCAACATTGATAATTCTGAACATTTTAATGTCATCTGCAAAAATTAGAATAAAGGACTGTATTGAATCAGAAACACCGGTCATGTATATGATGAAGAGAGGAGGACGTAGGACTGACCCCTGTGGGACTTCAAAGGTTGGATGAAAAGCATCTGATGTGTGGTCCTCATACTGCACATAATGATCTCGATTTTGGAGATGAGAAAGCAGAAGCCTGCAAGGACTCGGAGCAAGGTCTGAACCGTCTTGTTTCTCTATTAGTATGGTAAGGTCCACTTTATCAAAGGCCTTCGAGAAATCCGTGTAGATGACATCCACCTGATGCCAACATTTTGAGGCTTCTCTTACGAATTGTGTTAGACACATCAAATTAGTGATGGTAGATCTTTTTGCTGTAAATCTGTGCTATGATCTAGAGCTTGAAGAAGTAAGAGCGTATGTTATTTCCGGCATCACAGATTTCTCGAAGTTCTTCGCGAAATTAGAGATAACTGCAATTGGTCGATAATTTATTAGGTGTATAACTTAATTTTTACATTTTTTTCGAAAAAAATATTTTATGTTATAAAATATATAAATATCAGATCAATCCTCGAAATATTTTCCACTGTTATCGATGACCCTGTGCCACCTATCAGCTAACTTACGGATGCCATCGCGAAAGAAACTTGGAGCCTTCGAGCCGATAAAGTCATCGACGAATTTTCGAAAGTCGTCCAGAGTTTGGAATCGCCTATCTGCCAAAGCGTGTTTCATTGACTGGAACATGTGATAATCGGATGGGGCCAAGTCTGGTGAATATGCCGCGTGCGGGAGAACTTTACAGCCCAAGTTTAAAATGGTTTGCTGAGTCGCTCGAGCAACATGAGGTCGAGCTTTGTCATGGAGCAGCATAACTTTTCGGCTTCCTTGCCCAGTAAATGGCCTTTTCTCATCAAGTACCACGTTCAATTTGTTTAATTGTCGGCTGTAGCGTTCTGCAGTAACTGATTGACCTGTTTCCAAAAGCTCATAATAGAGTACACCGTTCATATCCCAAGGCCATTTACTGGGCAAGGAAGCCAAAAAGTTATGCTGCTCCATGCCAACGCTCGTCCTCGTGTTGCTCGCGCGACTCAGCAAACCATTTTAAACTTGAGCTGTAAAGTTCTCCCGCACGCGGCATATTCATCAGACTTGGCCCCATCCGAATATCACCTGTTCCAGTCAATGAAACGCGCTTTGGCAGATAGGCGATCCCAAACTTTAAACGGTGTTCGAAAATTTGTCGATGACTTTATCAGCTCGAAGACTCCAAGTTTCTTTCGCGATGGCATCCGTAAGTTACCTGATAGGTGGCGCACGGTCACCGATAACAATGGACAATATTTCGAGGATTGATCTGATATTTATATATTTTATAATATAAAATATTTTTTTTGAAAAAAAGGAAAAATTTAGTTTCACACCTAATAAAATATCAGCTGTATCTTCACGTTAAAATTTTTGTTTTAAATATCCTTAGGTATTTCAAATTCTTTAAGATCTTCTGAAATGCCTTGAAATTTATTGAAGCTCTTAGAAATTCCTTTCGCTTTAAAAAATACTTTAAATCTGTCAAATTCTTTGAAATCCCTTAAAATTATTTGAATGAATTGAAAATTTCTTGAAACATTTTAAAATATCCTAAAATCCTGAAGAAGCCTTGAAGAAGTGAACTGCAATATTCACGAAGCGTCGGCAAGATTCGTAGTTTTGCACACGATTGAAACCCGAAACACCTTTCTTAAATTTATTATAATGAACCATCGTGAAAGCATTAAGTCTATTATCTTTCAAATTCTTTAAAATCTTTGAAAATACCTCGAAATATTTGAAAATCTTTCAAATCATACGAAATCCATGAATTCTTGTGAATAAATTCCTAGAAATCTATAGAAATATGTCTGATAAAATCCCTTAAAATTACATGAAATCGGATTGTATTACCTGAAATCCTGGAAAATTGACTTAAATACCTTTTCAGCTTTTAAAATCCCTTAAAATCATTGAAATCCTTGGAAATCTCATAAAATCACTTGCGATCTTTCAAAATATCATAAAAGCTCGTATAAGTCCTACAAACTCGTTGCAAAATTCCAGGAAACTCTTTAATACCTCACGCAAATTTTTTTAAATACCCTAAAATCTGTTATTTAAGATCGAAATGAAATCTACTTTCTTATGGATAATTTTATGCAGACAGAGCATGAAAAAATTCACAATTCAAAGTTATATTTCCAAACTACCTCGTTTTCAGCTCATCAGAGACAAATAGATAACAAAGGAAAACAGGAAGAATTTAATCACTTCAAGTTATTGAAAGTTTGGCCTTGAACTGACCTTGACCCTGACCTGATGGGACTAGACGGACTATGGATTTGAATGCAGCGACCCCGAAAACCTATAGGTACCCTGTCTTAATTGGTTAGCGATGAATTTTGTAAGTTTGATCTTGAACTAACCTTGACCCCGACCTGACGGGACTAGACAGACTGTGGATTTGAATTTAGCGACCCCGAAAACCGACAGGTACCCTGACTTATTTGGTTAGCGATAGATTTGGTAGGTTTGACCTTGAATTCACCCTGAGCTGATGAAACCAAACGGACAACGGATTTGAATTCAGCGACCCCGAGACCCTATAGATTCTCTGCCTTAATTGGATAGCGAATAATTTTGTAAGTTTGACCTTGAACTGACCTTGACAACGGATTCGAATTCAGCGACTCCGAAACCCTATAGGTACTCTGACTTATTTGGTTAGCGATGAATTTTGCAAGTTTGACCTTGAACTGACCTTGACCCTAACCTGATGAGACTAAACGGACTGTGGATTCGAATTTAGCGATCCCATAAACCTATAGGTACCCTGACTTATTTGGTTAGCGATGAATTTTGCAGGTTTGACCTTGACGCTGACCTGATGGGGCCAAACGGACAACGGATTCGAATTTAGCTATCCCGAAAATCTATACGTACCCTGTCTTATTTGGTTAGCGATAGATTTTGTAGGTTTGACCTCAAACTGACCTTGACCCTGACCTGTTGGGACTAGCTGGACTGTGGATTTGAAGTTAGCGAACCCGAAAATCTATAGGTACCTTGACTTATTTGGTTAGCGATAGATTTTGTAAGTTTGACCTTGAACTGACCTTGACCCTGACCTGATGGGACTAAGCGGACTGTGGATTTGAATTTAGCGACCCCGAAAACCTATAGGTTCCCTGACTTGATTCGTTAGCGATGAATTTTGTAGGTTTGACCTTGAACTGACCTTGACGCCGGCCTGATGGGGCCAAACGGACAACGGATTCGAATTGAGCGACCCCGAAAATCTATAGGTATTCTGACTTATTTGGTTAGCGATAGATTTTGTAGGTTTTACCTTGAATTGACCTTGACCCTGACCTGATGGGACTAAACGGACAACGGATTTGAATCCAGCGACCCCGAACCCCTATAGATACTCTGCCTTGATGGGATAGTGATGAATTTTGTAAGTTGACCTTGAACTGACCTTGACAACGGATTCGAATTCAGCGACCCCGAAAACCTATAGGTACTCTGACTTATTTGGTTAGCGATGAATTTTGTAAGTTTGATCTTGAACTGACCTTGATCCTGACATTTTGAACCTTCGCTACTTGCATATTGTACAATGCAAATAATATATTTAAATTCACAAAATGTAGTCCTAGGCCAAGACTTTGACCTATCCTCTGTAGGGAACCGTACAGAAGCAGACCATTTTTTTTAAAGTCTTGGCCGTTTGGGGCGACTTGGTAATAAGCACGTGTCACCTTTTTTTTTACTACCACCGAGATACGAGAAACGTCGTTGAACAGGTAGAAATATTTCGAATAAGCCTTACTGAATGCGAACTCAGTGCGATTTTTTTTTCACTGAGATAGACCTACTTTTTCCCAAGTCCAGGACTTTGGGTCCCGATATTAGTTTTCTCGCGTCATTTCGTAAGAGGACTACTCATTGTACGCAGGGCCAGCTAAGTCTTAAATCTATTTTTTTTATTATTTTATATTTTTTTAGTTTATTGTTTTATTATTTTTTAAGTATTTTTTTATTATGGAAATATAACTGTGTTCTGCTTTGAATTGCTTTCATCAAATCTGAATATATATTATTAGCATAGCATTACACACACAAGGTAAACCTTGGTGGTTAGGTAATAGGCGAGGTTTATAGTACAGTTAATATAGTAGAGAAGAGCACTGCTGTCTCCGTAATTAAGTGGACAACAGGTGCAAAATTTCGTTCATCAAATTAAAATGTTCGTTTTACTGGTTTATTTACACTTTTCACTTGGGCTTTGATAGAGTGCCTACTCTCTAGTTCTGAATTTTGTTACCAGGTGGCGAAATGGTTTACCACCATTCCCAATACTCTAAAATATTTCAAATCCTCTGTAATCAATTAAATTACTAAAATCAGTTGAAAATTTCTTGGAATCTATTAAAATATCCTAAAACATTTCGAATCCTTTAAAATCTTTTGCAATTATTTAAATCTCTTCAAAATGCCTTAGATTCTTTTAAAACGCCCTATAATATTTCCAATCCGTTGAAATTTCTTAAATTATTGAAATAAATACAAAATTCCTTTGAATCTTTTAAAATTCCCTGAAAATTTATTTGAAATATTTTTAAATCACTTGAAACTTTTTAAAGCTTTCGAAAATGCCTGGGTATATTCTGAAATATTTCAAATCCTCTGAAATCAATTAATCTACTGAATTTAATATTAAAAATTTTTTTAAATCCCTTCAAATTATTGAAACAAATACAACATTCCTTGGAATCTTTAAAAATTCCCTAGAATATTTCAAGTTCTTATAAACCTTTTAAAATTACTTTAAAATGTTTAAAACTTTTAAAAATTCCTTGCAATCTTTCAAAATTTTCTAAAGATTTATTTGTAATATTTCAAAATTACTCGAAACAGTTTAAAGCTCTCGAAAGTACCTCGGAATCTTTAAATATACTCTAAAATATTTCAAATCCTCGGAAATCAATTTAATTACTAAAATCAGTTGAAAATTCCTTGGGATTTGTTAAAATGCCCTAAAATATACCCAATCCTTTAAAGCTTCTTCAAATTATTAAAATAAAATAAAAATTCCTTGGAATCTTCGGGGGTCATTCACAAAATACGCGATACTTTATAGGGGTTTTTCAGTATCATATTCCATGTTAAGTGCAATGAAAAAAGCATCACGCAAGGATGGGGGGGGGGGGGGTTGTTTAAAGTTCTTAAAAAATGTATAACGTATTTTGTGAAGGTCCCTCTGAAATTCTCTCAAATATTTTCCTAAAATATATATTGAATTGAAATCTTTTAAAATCACTTGAAATTTTTCAAATCCTCTGGTATCCTATTAAATTACTGAAATAAATTTAAAATTCCTCAAAATCTTGTATAATACCTTAAAATATTTCAAATTCTTAAAAATCTTTTGAAATTTCTTGAAATTTTGTAAAGCTCTTGAAAATTCCTTGGATTTAAAAAAAGTAACCTATAGCCTATAAATTTCCTTGAAATCCCTTCAAATTATTAAAATCAATTTCTTAATGTGTCGGTGCTTTTTACAGTAGAAGTGTCCATTACGAGCGTAAAAATGCTTAATTTGTACATATTTTTAAATTATAAAATTTTTAGTCTGTAGACATATAGAGATTTCTGACATGCTTCCATTTAAACCAAGAAAAATACTTAATTGAATACGTCACTATAAAGAAATTAACATTTTCATCCTATAGGGAAAGTAGAACCGAAGCGTATACGAGTTTCACAAATGATATTTAATATTATAAGTATAATTAAATTATAATGGAAATCAGAGTTACAGAACGTAAAAATGATTAATTAGATAATTTCTTGTTTGCGTAAAAAGTTTAAAAACAGACTACCATCACAATTGAGGTTATGGTTCATTACTCACCTTATAAT
>CAKNWT010221767.1:979-10992 GCA_932066315.1 Andricus coriarius
AAAAAAAAAAAAAAAAAAAAAAAAAAAAACAAGGAATGAGAAATCATTTCAAAACAAGTACAGAAAACATCTCCTTGTATAAAACGTATTCAAATTTAGTTTAGGAGTTGTTTTAACATCCCTTTAACATTAAATCACGGAAATCGACATTTTCGGCGAACCAAAACCACAAAAGATTTTTTCGACCGCTATTAGCACTTATGATTCTTTTTTTATTCTACAGAAATACCTTATGAGAACAAGGTTCCACCCAGGCAGCATATGTTGTAATTCAAGAGATTATTAATAGTTTTGATCTGCTTATTAATCAACGCTTCTGTTATCAATTTTTGTTTGTACTAGGGTTACCTTGATGATTTGCAGGTTTGCTGGTCATCCCAAAATTTGTCAGAAAGTCCCTCTCTTTCAACGGGATACCTGATGATATCTCTGCGAAAAAATAGTTATTAATTATAAATGTAAAAAATTTATTAAAAACAGTAGGACCATAATTCGATTATTTTATTTTATTTTGTAAAAGTCAGCTACAGACTATCAATGATTTGCGGCAGTGAATCGCCGCCAAGCCAAACGAAATGCAAATATATTTTTTGGACATAAGTCATACATATATTAAGATGAATTGTGAAATCAAAGTTTGCTAATTCTAAAAGATATCTAAATTTTCTTATTTTAATTAATTAACAAACTGTTATTACGAAAAGTTTAGTAAAACAAAGCGATTTTGTAAATGTAAATCCTAAAATGCAATACTTTTTCATTATTATACGATAGTGGCTAAAAAATAATATCAATCGTAATAATTGTTTATTACTATAATTATTGTTTACCTACCAATAGAATTAATAATAAGGTCCAAAGTTAATACCATAGTATAAAAAGTCCACATTTTTTTCAAAAGTATGAAAAATTGATAAATGCAAAATTTTGAGACCGGACTAACTAATAAATATTCTAATGTTTCATGTATATATAATGTTCCGAGATATTTGTGTTTTTCCCCTTACCGAGCATACATCGCGAATATTGATATTTTTCGGTCTTGGAGACGTGGCAAATTTTAAGTAGTATCACATAATTTCAATATTAAAGGATAAACTATCGCACGTGTATAATTATTTTACCTTGAGAAACTCAGATAATTTCGTTTGAAGTTAAAGTATTTATCTATAATATTCTACCTTGAAAGGCACAGACATTTTAAGAATGTAAATATAAGATCTTTCTTTGACAAATATTTTTCAGTTGAAAAATATTGATAATATGTTACGCATTCTTCAAAAAGTAAAAATATACATTTTTTATCATTCTTGTTAGGAGCATTTTTTCTATAAAATATTTCATCAAGCGAAGAAAATTAATCTATAGAACAACACTTTTTAGGCATTGAGTTATCATATCTAAATACTTTTTAAATTATTATAAGTAAATAAAGTATTTCAATAAGTTTCGAAAAAATTAATTTTTTTTAGGTTTGTTTGAGTTTTATCCAAGCAGTTGAATTGCCGATCAAAAAACTTTAATCCAAAAAGAAAATGAATTCTATCCTAAAAATTTATAGGCCCTATAACATCCTTCCGAATCTTCCGAAATTCTTGAAAATACTTTTAAACCATATAATATTTGTTTATATTCCTTAAAGTCATTAAAATCGTTAAAAATGCCTTCAAGTTTTTGAAATATCTTGAAATTTCTTTGAAATCTTCAAATTAAAAATATCTTGAAATTTTTCGAAATCCCTTAAAATCCCTTCAAATTCTTGAAATCTATAAGAAATATTTGAAAATCTATCAAAGTCTTTTTAAACATTTGGAATTCCTCAATTATTGTAAATAAATTCCTTAAAATTTTAAAATCTCTTTAAATATTTTATGTCACATGACATTTATTGAAATCTTTGAGAAATTGATTTAAACACTCTATAGGGAGATTTTGAAACCCCTTAGAATAACAGAAATCCTCGAAAATGTAATAAAATTCCTTTTAACCCCTTTGAAATATTTGTAAATCATAGAAATACTACGAAATGCCTTTAATTTTGTGAAAAATTTTCCAAAGTACTTCGAAATCCTGTAAGAAAAATAGTAAGCCCATTAATCACACTGATCAATAAAAATGACATATATCCTCGCTGAATGCGACATATAATTTCCAAAGTACTTTTCATTACTGAACACGAATTTGGCATCCGGTTGTTGCTATCAGGTATAATTAACATATATTTTCAATTAAAATTTTCAATACAAAATTGTTAAACCATTTTTTATAGGGCGAAAAATATTTCTTCGATTCCACTCAACGTCTCAATTAAGTGATATCTATAAAGGCTTCGGAGATGTTCTCAAAAAACTGAAAAAGTACGAAAAATTTACTCGAATTTATATGCACTGTTCTTCACATTAGATAATCATTTGTGCAACATAAGATGATCACTCACATTTTATTAATTTCTGAATTTCATACAGTTGTGCAACATAAGACGATCAATCACATCGTTATTTGTTTACAAATTTTCTTCAATATAAAACTTGAAGCGATCAATCACATTGTCATTTTTTTCTGAATTTCATGCAGTTCTACAGCATAAGACGATCACTCACATTGTGATTTGTTTTTAAATTTCATGCTGTTATCAAATATAAGATGATAACTCATATTGTTACTTGTTTATGAATTTCATATAATTCCAAGATATAAGGCGATCAATCACATTTGTAACTGTTTCTGAATTTCATGCACATCTTGCACGTGAGATGACCAGTCACATTTTACTCGTTTCTGAACTTCATAAAGTTGCAAAACATAAGAAGATCAATCACATTATTATTTGTTTCAGAATTGTATGCAGATCTTGAACATAAGACGATCACTCACATTGTTACTTGTTTATGAATTTCATATAGTTCTCAAACATAAGACGATCAAGCATATTGTTGCTTGTTTATGAATTTCATACAGTTCTAAGATATAAGGCGATCAATCACATTGTCATTTGTTTCTGAGTTTCATGCACATCTTGAAAATAAGATAATCACTCAAATTTTATTCGTCTATGAACTTCGTACAGTTGTGAAATATAAGAAGATGAATTACTGAATTCCATACAAATCTTGAACATTACACGATCAATCACATTTTGACTTGTTTCTGAATTTCATGCTGTTATCAAATATAAGATGATCAATCACATTGTTACTTGTATGTGAATTTCATATAGTTCTAAGACATAAAACGATCCATCACATTGTGATTTGTTTCTAAATCTCATGCAGATATCAAATATAGGACGATCAATCACATTGTTACTTGTTTATGAATTACATATAGTTCTAAGATATAAGGCGATCAATCACATTTTTGACTGTTTTTAATTTCATGCACATTTTGAATTTAAGATGACCACTCACATTTTATTCGTTTCTGAACTTCATAAAGTTGCGAAACATCAGAAGATCAATCACATTATTATTTGTTTCTTAATTTTATGCAGATCTTGAACATAAGACGATCACTTACATTGTGATTTGTGATTTGTTTACATACGGTTCTCAAACATAAGACGATCAATCATATTGTTACTTGTTTATGGATTTCATACAGTTCTAAAACATAAAGCGATCAATCACATAGCCATTTGTTCCTGAATTCCATGCACATCTTGAATATAAGATGATCACTCAAATTTTATTCGTTTATGAACTTCATACAGTTGTGAAATATAAGAGGATGAATTACATTATTATTTGTTACTGAATTCCATACAGATCTTGAACATTACACGATCAATCACATTGTGACTTATTTCTGAATTTCATGCTGTTATCAAATATAAGATGATCAATCACATTGTTACTTGTTTGCGGATTTCATATAGTTCTAAGACATAAAACGATCCATCACATTGTGATTTGTTTCTAGATCTCATGCAGTTATCAAATATAAGACGATCAATCACATTGTTACTTATTTATAAACTTCATATAGTTCTAAGACATAAGGCGATCAATCACATTATTAATTGTTTTCTGAATTGCATGCACATCTTGAACATAAGACGATTACTGCCATTTTATTCGTTTATGAACTTCGTACACTTGTGAAACATAAGAGGATCAATCACATTATAATTAATTTCTGAATTGCATGCATTTTTCCAACATAAGACGATCAATCACATTGTTACTTGTTTATGAATTTCATATAGTTCTAAGATATAAGGCGGTTAATCGCATTATTATTTTTTTCTGAATATCATGCAGATCTTGAACATAAGACGATCACTCATATTGTGACTTGTTTCCAAATTTCATGCAGTTTTAAATTTACATGGAAAGTATTAATTATAATAAGGAAGTAATGACAAATCTTAAGGGCTCAAGCTTCAAAAAATAGCATAATAATAACCATACTTCTCTCAAAAAAGTAACGAAAAAGTAACAAAAATGTGGCAAAAAAGTAACCAAAAAGAAAGATTTTTTACAAAAAAAGACGAATTTTCGACTAAAATTATGAATCTTCAACAAAACATGTGTGTTCAAGAACGTAGTTCAGCTTTTACTAAAATGGTTGCATTGTTCTTAATAGAAAATATGAATTATCAACGAAAAATGTAATAGTTGATATAATTGGCAAAAAATATTTTCATTTAATATCAAAAACAGTAGAATTCATTTAAAAAAGATTGATGAATTTTATGTAGATCTTGAACATAAGACGATCACTCACATTGTGATTTGTTTCTAAATTTCATGCAGTTCTTGATCATAAGACGATCAATCACATTTTTACTTGTTTATGAATTTCATACAGTTCTAAGACATAAGGCAATCAATCAGATTGTCATTTTTTTCTGAATTTCATGCACATCGTGACCATAAGACGATCACTCACATTTTATTCGTTTCTGAACTACATACTGTTATGAAACAAAAGAAGATCAATCACATTATTATTTGTTTCTGAATTTCATGCAGATCTTGAATATAAGATTATCACTCACAGTATGATTTGTTTCTAAATTTCATGAAGTTCTCAAACATAAGACGATCAATCACATTCTTACTTGTTTATGAACTTCATATAGTTCTAAGACATAAGGCGATCAATTACATTGTTAACTATTTCTACGTTTCATGAAAATATTAAATATAAGATGAACACTCACATTTTATTCGTTTCTGAACTTCATAAAGTTGTGAAACAGAACAAGATCAGTCACATTATTATTTGTCTCTGAATTTTATGCAGATCTTGAACATAAGACGATCACTCACATTGTGATTTGTTTCGAAATTCCATGCAGCTCTCAAGCATAAGACGATCTATTTCATTTTCACTTTTTTATGAATTTTATATAGTTCTAAGACATAATACGATCAATCACATTCTCATTTGTTTCTGAATTGCATGCTCATGTTTAACATAAGACGATCTCCCACATTTTATTCGTTTCTGAACTTCATACAGTTGTAAAACATAATAAGATCAATCACATTGTTGCTTGTTTATGAATAGCATACAGTTCTAAAACATGAGGCGATCACTCACATTGTCATTTGTTTCTGAATTTTATGTATATATTGAAAGACGATCACTCACATTGTGATTTGTTTCTAAATTCCATGCAGCTCTCAAAAATAAGACGACCAATCACATTGTTACTTCTTTATGAACTTTATATAGTTCTAAGACATAAGGCGATCAATCACTTTGTTAACTGTTTCTGAATTTCATGCAAATCTTGAACATAAGATGATCACTCACATTTTATTCGTTTCTGAACTTCATAAAGTTGTGAAACAGAAGAAGATCAATCACATTATTATTTGTTTCTTAATTTCATGCAGATCTTGAACATAATACGATCGCGCACATTATGATTTGTTTCTAAATTTCATGCAGTTCTCAAACATAAGACGATCAATTACATTGTTACTTCTTTATTAATTTTATATAGTTCTAAGGCGTAATACGATCAATCACATTCTCATTTGTTTCTGAATGTCATGCGCGTCTTGAACATAAGACGATCACTCACATTGTGATTTATTTCTAAATTTCATGCAGTTCTCAAACAAAAGACAATTATTCACATTATTATTTGTTTATGAATTTCATATAGTTCTAAGACATAAGGCGATCAATCATATTGTTAACTGTTTGTGCATTTCATGCACATCTTGAGCATAAGATGATCACTCACATTTTATCGTTTCTGAACTTAATAAAGTTCTGAAACAGATGAAGATCAATTGCATTATTATTTGTTTATGAATTTCATATAGCTCTAAGACATGAGGCGATCAATCACACTATTATTTGTTTCTGATTTTTATGTAGATCTTGAACATAATACGATCACTCATATTGTGATTTGTTTCTAAATTTCATGAAGTTCTCAAACATAAGACGATCAATCACATGCTTACTTGTTTATGAACTTCATATAGTTCTAAGACATAAGGCGATCAATCACATTGTTAACTATTTCTTAGTTTCATGAAAATATTGGATATAAGATGAATACTCACATTTTATTCGTTTCTGAACTTCATAAAGCTGTGAAACAGAACAAGAACAGTCACATTATTATTTGTTTCGGAATTTTATGCAGATCTTGAACATAAGACGATCACTTGTATTGTGAGTTGTTTCTAAATTCCATGCAGCTCTCAAGCATAAGACGATCTATTACATTGGTACTTTTTTATGAATTTCATATAGTAGTAGGACATAATACGATCAATCACATTCTCATTTGTTTCTAAATTGCATGCACATCTTGAACATAAAGCGATCTCTCACATTTTATTCGTTTCTCAACTTCATACAGTTGTAAAATATAATAAGATCAATCACATTGTTGCTTGCTTATGACTAGCATACAGTTCTAAAACATGAGGCGATCACTCTCATTGTCATTTGTTTCTGAATTTTATGCATATATTGAAAGACGACCACTCACCTTGTGATTTGTTTCTAAATTCCATGCAGCTCTCAAAAATAAGACGATCAATTACATTGTTACTTTTTCATGAATGTTATATAGTTCTAAGGCGTAATACGATCAATCACATTCTCATTTGTTTCTGAATTTCATGCACGTCTTGAACATAAGACGATCACTCACATTGTGATTTATTTGTGAATTTCATGCAGTTCTCAAACAAAAGACAATTTGTCCATTGTTATTTGTTTCCGAATTTCATTCATTTCTAAGACATAAGGCGATCAATCACTTTGTTAATTTTTTGTGAATTTCATGCACATCTTGAACATAAGATGATCACTCACATTTTATCCTTTCTGAACTTAATAAAGTTGTGAAACAGAAGAAGATCAATTACATTATTATTTGTTTCTGAATTTCATGCAGATCTTGAACATAAGACGATCACTCACATTGTGATTTGTTTCTGAATTTCATGCATATATTGAAAGACGATCACTCACATTGTGATTTGTTTCTAAATTTCATGCGGCTCTCAAGCATAATACGATCAATTACATTGTTACTTTTTTCTGAATTTTATATAGTTCTGAGGCGTAATACGATCAATCACATTCTCATTTGTTTCTGAATGTTATGCACGTCTTGAACATAAGACGATCGCTCGCATTGTGATTTATTTGTAAATATCATGCAGTTCTCAAACAAAAGACAATTATTCACATTGTTATTTGTTTATGAATTTCCTATAGTTCTAAGGCATGAGGGGATCAATCACTTTGTTAATTGTTTGTGAATTTCATGCACATCTTGAACATAAGATGATCACTCACATTTTATCCTTTCTGAACTTAATAAAGTTGTGAAACAGAAGAAGATCAATTGCATTATTTTTTGCTTCTGAATTTCATGCAGATCTTGAACATAAGACGATCACTCACATTGTGATTTGTTTCTGAATTTCATGCATATACTGAGAGACGATCACTCACCTTGTGATTTTTTTCTAAATTCCATGCAGCTTTCAAAAATAAGACGATCAATTGCATTGTTACTTTTTTATGAATTTTATATATTTCTAAGGCGTAATACGATCAATCACATTCTCATTTGTTTCTGAATGTCATGTACATCTTGAACATAAGACGATCACTCACATTGTGATTTATTTCTGAATTTCATGCAGTTCTGAAATATAAGCGATCAATCACATTGTCGTTTGTTTCTGAATTTCACGCAGTTCTATATCTCTAATTTTTACGAATAAATAATAATATGTCCTTTTTTTAATCTGGAGAAATTTAAATGAAAGAGCCCAAGTTTTTTTCATATGAGGAAAAAGAACGTTAAGTTCGAAAAAAGTGAAACAACATTGTTTGATGAATTATTATTGTTTTGTAAATCATTATTTTCTTTTAATTGTAATCACTTTAAATTTATAAGAGTTCTAATGCCTCGAAGGCTTCGATTTTGTATCAGTAACCGGGATTTGACAAGAAACTTGTTTTTTTTTGGAGGCCACCCATATGTGTTCAGATCTGTATCAAGAAACGACCTTATGAGATTTTTTATGTGGTTGGATGACTATTATCTGGCCAGTCTTTTGCTTACGGAAACGACCTGACATTTCCGGAACATTGCGACCGCGATTTCATGATGAACAATGGCAGTTTGATTATTTTTACGTGTGCACGCTAGGTTGTGGACGGAATACTTCCGGCCTGTTGCCCTGGTCCCACTCCGGCCACTTAATTCCATCCGCCGGAACCTGACTTACTTAACAAAACCTGGAAATAGATCGAAAGGGTCCCTGAAAAATAAATGGACCAAAAAATGAGAAAAATTACACTTTTTATTTATCGATTTCTACTCTTAAATTTAAAGGCACACATTATCAATATCTCAAATACAAATGAGATATTTTTAATTTTTTTATGTTATAAACAAATTAATGAGAAAATATCATTCTTCGGTAATTGCAATGTTTATCTTATTAAAAATCTATAGTCATATCTACTAAAATTAATGGAAAGAAATTAGTGGCATCCTTCGTGAATATGAATTTTTGTTTGTCTTCAGTATGTTCTCTTGAATTTTCTCAAATTTTGCAAATCGCAATTTCCAAATAAGAAATTTTAATTGTAAATGATTTTTTAATTTTCAAATAAGTAATTCTGTTTGATTAGGTAACGAAAGAAAATCGTCCGTATCAGTAACCAAAAAATTACCCGTACCAAAAAATTCGAAACAAAATTTAGATTTTCGAAGATTTGTAAATAAAACTTTGAAGTTTTTTAAGAATTTTTAAGGTTTTAAGGCAATTAAATTCTATTTAAGATTCCTGAGTGTATTACAATTTTTTTAAAATAAATTAGAGAAAATATTTTGAAAATGTTTGAATATTTTCTAACTATTTCCTAAAATTTCCGAAAATAATGCAGGAGATTTTAAATCAAAATTCTTCAATTTTGAGTCTGGAAGATTTGAACGCAATGTTTTTAAATTTGAAGAATTTTCTTAAAATTCTAGGAAAATTTCGAATAATTTTAAAAGATATTTTAAAGATTTTAAATAACTTTAAAAATAATAAAAGATTTCAAAAAGCTTTACGATAATAAAAAAGTTTTCTTAAGATTACTGGGAATATTGAAAGTGATTCTTTTTTTTGAAAATTAATTTTAAGAGAATATTTAAGAAGGTTTGAAAACATTACAAAAGATTTCGAAAATCCACAAAAATGAAGGCGAAAGATATTAAAATAATTTTAGGAATAATGAGAGCCATTTTAAAAGATATTTAAAAATATTTGGAATTTTGAAGAGATTAAAAATATCTTAGAACTTTAAAAGAATTCCGACCATTTATAAAATATTCCTAAATTTTTTCAAGCATCAAAAAGTATTACATATCGTTTAAACTACCTTAATTTTTCTTAAATCTTTGTCAAATACTGTAAAATTAAAAAAAAAAATTTATAAATTTTCTGTACACCTTTTTAACATATCTGAAATCTTCAAAAATCTTTTCGAATTTTCACGAGAAACGTAGGAAAATTTACATTTAT
>CAKNWT010221883.1:0-10896 GCA_932066315.1 Andricus coriarius
CAACCTCCTTTTTTGACAGTTGAAATACTTTATTAAAAATTCATTTTTTTCATAGAAGATTCATCATTTCAGTTGGACATTCAACTGCTTGGTTGAAAAGTAACTTTTTTTGAAAATGCGTCTTTTTCGGTTTAAAAGTCAACTGTTTTTAAAAATATTGGACTTCCTGGCTTAAAAACTTAACTTTTTTGTTAAAAATTCGTCTATTTGTGTATAAAATTAATCTTGTTTCTTAAGTTCATCTATTTGGTAGAGGATTCAGCTATTTTGTTAAAGGTTCGTTTTCTTTCGTTGAATTCGCCCAGTTAACTAGCTATCTGTATTCAAATTGTATTGGCCATGATCTTTAGTGATAGAAATTTATCTTCCAATATTTTTTATGCATTATTCAAACAATTTATATAGGCAAATGCTTCTTACCGGCATTTAATAGGCAACAAAATACACAGGCTCACGAAAATTCGAAATCGCTACAACGCGGAAAAGTAGCGTATTGGAGTCCTAAAAAAGTATAATTAATTTGAAATCGATCGACATGCAGCTTGGTTCCCCGCGCTCGAAAGAAAGGTTTGAAAAATTTCTTCTTCACAGAGTGTTTAAATTTTATTGAGTTTCAGTTTTATTTACATACCTGGAGGTCAAAAAAGTCTTCTCAATTTTTTTCGGATTTTAATCTATCATTTTCTGAGAGATAATTCGCATTGAATTTACCATTGTTTTCGGAATTTTTTAAACACATTTGCAAATAGGAGGAGATTTATTGGAGGTATATGAGAACATTTTAGTGACAAAAATGCATTAGACGAAAAATCCCTAAAAAAGTTTAAATATTTTTGTGAGCATGTGTTGGTTTTTTAAACATAGAAATACACTAGAAAAAAATCGACAAGTTCCAGGAATCGAAATTGACATAGAGTATTTTTATGTTTGAAAAACCCACACATGCTCAGAAAAATGTTTAAACTACAAGTTATAAAGATAAGTTCATAGAGTACCAAAATCAAAATTTTAAAAATTCGCTGTATTGCCAATTTTGATTCCTGGTTCTTGGGGATTTTTTTCTAATGCATTTTTGTCACTAAAAACTTTTCATGCACCTCAAATAATTCTCCTCCTATTTACAAACGTGCTGAAAAATTTCCGAAAACAATGGTAAATTAAATAGGAATTATCTCTCAGAAAATGATAGATTAAAATCCGAAAAAATTGAGAAGACTTTTTTGAACTCCAGGTATGTAAAAAAATTGAAACTCAATAAAATTTAAAAACTCTACGAACAAGACATTTTTAAAACTTTTTTTTCGAGCACGGGTAACGAAGCTGCATGTCGTTCCAAAAGTATTTATTTTCGACCCACCCTAATAGTGTATAGCATAGTCAAAATCTGCATTGATTGGAATTTTCTGCTTATCGTTTTTTTAAATCGAATATGAATTTTTAGTTTAGCCCAAATTATCCCAAGTAGGCCATCATAAATCGAAAGTCGTTTTTTTCGATGTTAAATGAATTTTCAAATAATCCTTTCTCCAGGTTTTCGTCGCAAACAAAATTTGTTGCAAAAGTTATTAACAATGAATGTTTAATATTAGAACATGCCTAACATTTTTTTCGTGAGCATATAAACGTATTTTGAAGTTTATTACTTTGAAATTTTTGTTTGAAAACGTCCGTTCCAGAAATCTTTCATCCGAATATAAAAACATTAAATTTTTTTTAAATATATCAATTTCTTATAAACAAATTAAACTTTATTTGAAAGAATAGTAATTAATATTCATTTAAATAGACAAACGCGTTACATGCTCTGAGCGGTCGCGCGTCGTACTAAACAATTTATATCCGGTGAAATAATAGAAACTACTCAGTATTTCTTTCGCATTTCTTTCCAGAAAAAATGTAGAATAATATGCAACAACAAATTTTATTTTCAAAGAAAGTTTATAAAGAAGAAAGAATTGGTGAATTTTTTAACAAATTTAATGTTTTTATATTCGCAAGGAATATTTCTGGAATATAAGTTTTTAAACAAAAATTTCAACATAAGGTTCGTCAAAATCCGTTTAGCCATATACGAAAATTTTTGTTGAAAATTCTGTTGAAAATTTTGGTTGAAAATGATAAAAATATTGTGCAATTATAATAGACTGAAATATAAACTATGTGCAAAATAGATTAATATTGCTTTAATTATCTATGAAAACTTTTTTTCTTCTTTATAAAAAGATCACAATAATGTTTTAAACGTAGTATGTTTGAATAAGCCGCCAGGCAACAGCCACGCCACACCACGGCTTTTTCCGTAACGGCCCGGGAAAACTGCATGATGGTGGGGGGACAGGAGCAAGGTGCCGGGTTACTATGATCCACTCGTCTCATCACGAACTATGAAACCATTTTTTGGAGGTAGAAAAGGTGTTCATGGTCAGCCTCCTAATTTTTTTTAAACATTATTTCACGCCAATTCACTATTCGTTCACTATTGCACGCCAATAGATAATGGATAGTGATGGAATAGTGAGTGATAAGTACTGTAATAGTGAGATCAAAGATATTATAAGCCTAAATGCGGCACGGGGTATGGTTCGAGGAACTAATTTTAGGCAGCGCTCCCGGCGAAAATTGCCCGATCCCCCCATGCCACTCAACCAGCATATTGCGCCGGCTAACTCCTTTGCCCCCGCACTCTTCTCCCTCCGAACAAGTTCCATCGAATAGCCGATACTCAGTCGGTACATACTTGAAAATATAAAATAAAAATTTTATATCAAAGATTTTTTATATTATTATTTTCAATTATTCGAATAAATTGCACATTATTTATGGAAAAGATTAGTTATATTGCAATTAAAATTAAATCTTCATGAATAATGCAAGTGACAAATTTTCAATAGTAACTAATAATTAATTACCTTGTGATTGTATTACTCATATTTTTTTAGATACAGTATTATTATACCAGGTGTATACGCTTAAATCCGCTGTTTTTTAGGCACAAGAAAGTCGTTTTTTTTGCAGAAAATAAAATAAACTTTATTCAAAGTATTTTCCCTCGCTTGCTATACATTTTCCCCACCTCTCGGACAATTTGTGTATACCACGTCAAAAAAAGTCTTTATCTTTCGATGCAAACCACTCGTCAAGCCATTTTCCGACGTCTTCGTGTTTTCAAGTAGTTTTGGATCATTTTTGGCGTGTGGGAAGGGGCGTTGTCGTGAAGAAAAATCAGCTTCTCATGTCTTTCTTCATAATCCGGCCTTTTTTCACGCAAAGCACGGCGCAATTTGATTAGTTGCTGGTGGTAGCGGTGAGCATCGACAGTTTCACCAGGTTTTAATAGCTCATAGTAGACGACACCCTGCTGATCCCACCAAACGCACAGCATCGTCTTGTGTCCAAAGCGATTAGGTCTTGAGAAAGAAGTTGATGGTTGTCCGGGATCGACCCACGATTTTTTTCGTTTCGGATTCTCAAAATAAATCCACTTTTCGTCTCCAGTCACCACACGATGCAGAAACGACTTACTTTTGTGTCTAGCAAGCAAGATTTCACATGTGTTTTGGCGTCGCTCCATCTGCCTATCGTTCAATTCATGGGGTACCCATTTTCCCATTTTTTGGATCTTTCCCATGGCATGTAAACGCATAAAAATGGCCGGTTGAGTAACACCTAACTGCTCGGCCAGCATTTTTCGTGTTTATGTATCGTCCTCATCCAAAAGAGCCTGTAATTCATGGTCCTCAACTATTTTGGGCCGATTTTCACGCTTCTTGTCACTCAAGTCAAAATTACCGTCTTTGAACCGACGAAACCAGTCTCTGCAAGTTGTTTCCGATAAAGCACTGTCACCATAGGCCTTCACAAGCATTCGATGTGATTCGGCAGCCGATTTCTTCAAATTGAAACAAAAAAGTAGAGCTTCCCGCAAATGCTCCTTTTCTGGCACAAAACTAGACATGATTACTCAAGGAAAAACTTATGTTGTTGTATAAAAAAACTGAATATGTGCACTGATTTATGTAGCCAGGTGTCGAACTCACACAAAAAAAAGCATGACGTTTCTATTGTAGCTAAATATGTTCACTACCGCCATCTCTGAGTAAACAGCGGATTTAGGCTTATACACCTGGTATTAAAGTCAATTTTTGTAATAATGCAGAAAAAATTTCTTTCGAAAAAGGGGCAGTAGAAATTCTACTAAATGAAACTCTATTTTTTCAAATTCTACACCATTAATTTTACCGGCGAAACCTCTATACACAAGCATATTTATCAAATATATTAAATGTGTTACATGTAAACTCGACACGGTAAAATCACACACCATAAATTTGTGCACAAAATAATTGAAATTTTTAAAGAATTATTTATTAAAATATTTTATGTAGAATTTTTTTAAATTCACGAAATTTAAAGTATTATTTTGCATAGAATTTTACGGTGTAGGATTCATAACCATATTAAAAAAAAAAAAAAAAAAAAAAAAAAAATTAATAAATATGATTGTGTAGAGTTCTCGCGTGTAGAATTAGCGATTTAGAGTTCTCAGATGCAGGGTTAAATTTTATAGAATCAATAACACCTCCCTCACGGTTATTATATTAAGTTATTAATCAAACAATACAATTGTATAATAGAATTATTTTTTATTTTATTCGATTTCTTTATATATAATATTTGATAAACTTATTAAGATTTGACTATTAGTCAACTGAGTACCATCAGTAACAATAATCAAATAATGCGAAAGTTTAGCTATTTGGTAGAAAATTAACTTTTTTGTTACAAAATCATATTTTTGAGTTGGAAATTGCACCGTTTGCCTTTAAAATTCAACAATTTTGTTGAGACCTCGTATTTTTTTGTAGAGCGATGATCTTTTTGCTGAAAAATTCATCATTTTGGTTGAAAACTGAACGACTTTGGTTGAAAGTTGAACTCAATTGTTGAGAATTCATATTCTTTAATATTTCATTAGTTTAAAATTTATCTCTTTGGTTGAAAATGCAAGTGTTTTGTTGACAATTCGTTTTTTTGTGTTCAAAATTAATATTTTTATCTAAAAATTGCACGTATCCATTTTTTGTTAGAAATGGATCCTTTATAAGTTGAAAGTTCAATTTTTTGGCATTTTCATGTATTTCATTTATTTTGTTGAAAATTCATCTTTATCGTCGAAATTTAATATTTTTGGTTATAAATTTATCCTTTTTTATTAAAAATGTAACTGTTTCAGTCAAAATTAGTCTGGTTTGGATAAGGATTCAACAATGTGACAGAAAATTAAAGTATTCGGTTGAAAATGAACTTTTTTGTTAAAAATTCATATTTTAGTCGAAATGTAACTATTTGGTTAAAAATTAAACCATTTTTATGAAAATCTAACTTTTTGATAGAAAATTAATTCTTTGTTTAAAAAATCCTATTTTCGTTAATGTCCGCCAAATTATATTCGTGGTTATAATTATATATATAACCATGAATAATATTTGGCAAACATCCATGATTCCTTCTTTCGTTGCCTGGACGTCCTAACCCCACCTGTCATTCGACTTAGAATAAATTGAGTCACGACATTCAGTTGAAAAAAGTTAAAGTCCCTCTGACAATCGACAGCGCAAGCGCGGCTTCGGTTATCCTTCACGCTCGTAGACTTTGGCTTGGCGAAAACGCGACATTTGTGCGAAACCTACATCCAGCAGCATCGCGAAAAGATGCTCGCTCGTTAAATGCGCCGTGAGTGGTGTGCCGCCGCCTGAGCTAGCCGTTAAGTATAATATTTTTACGAGATGCTCATGATAGATTGATAGATTCTTTCCTGCCCAGCAGGAAGTACCAGTGACAGCGAAGTGTCCATCAACGAGATGGAAGAAGACACCGAAAGCAGCTACTCCGTCGGAATAACACCAATAGAGGCACCGCGATCTTAGTTCATGAAAATATTGACCATTACGAGCTAATAATTCCTGAACTTGAAGCCCTTGAAGCTACGGCTATACAAATAAAAATACACGAGAAACCATATGCCATCGTCTCGCTCTACCAAACTCCCTCTCGCAAGTTTACAAAAAATGATTACAGACAAATATTCAAACTTGCACCCTCGGTAATTGCTGCAGGGGACCTGAATGCTAAACACTTAGCTTCGAATAGCAGAACAACCAACAAAATGGAAAAAAACACTTGTTTGAATTTATAAACGACCAGTATCTGTCCGTCTCCGCACCAAACTCACATACCTTCTTCCCCGACAACATCAAGCATACATCTGACCTCATCGACTTCGCAATTACCAAAAATAACTTCTTCAATCATGACACTCTCACCATTGATGAATTAGACTCTGATCATCGACCAGTTCTTCTAAACCTTTTTACTAACTGTGAAAAAGCTCCGGTCGCGCCTCGTTATAATTTTGCAAAAGCAAATTGGCAAATATTCAACTCGACCTTAAAAGCTGATGTTAATTTCGAACATATACTAACAAACACTACACACATTGATGAAGCCATATCTAATCTCACCCTCAACATAAAAACTACCATTCACGCTTCAGTCCCTCAGACTACCATTAGCAAATACGAGCTACCTCTCAGCCCCGAGATTGAAGATCTTATCCACACTCGCAATAAACTCTGCCAAAAACATTAAAAAACTAAAAGCTGTATCCTTAAAAACATCATTAACCGCCTTCGGAAAACTATTGCAATTAAAATCCGAGAGCGCCGATGTAAAAATTGGAATACAGAAGTCGGTAAACTTCAAATTAAAGACAACTCTATATATCGTATGACCAAAGCCCTAACGAAGCCGCGAACTAATATTCTCGCTCTCAAAAAAGCAGATCAAACGTTTGCGCTTTCTCCTACCGATAAAGCAAATCTCCTAGCGGCAAATTATGAAAATAACTTCACTCCACATGACGAGCCATCGGACCCTCAGCAAATTGCTCAATGTGAACAAATTGTCTCCGATTTTCTTAAAATCTTAAGTACCGATAATGTCAAGAAAATAATCC
Organism: Andricus coriarius; assembly: GCA_932066315.1. Lineage (NCBI taxonomy): Eukaryota > Metazoa > Arthropoda > Insecta > Hymenoptera > Cynipidae > Andricus > Andricus coriarius. The sequence goes on from CAKNWT010221883.1 coordinate 7,016, forward strand.
ATAAGGAACTAACAAAACAAATAAAAACTACTAAAAACAACAAAGCACCCGTTCCTGACTCCATTTCAAACTTAGTCCTCAAAAAACTTCCGATCTCGTGTCTCACTCTCCTTGCCACTATCTTCAATGCTTGCATTCAACTAAGCTACTTTCCTGATTCATGGAAAATAGCTCAGATTTTAGTTTTTCAGAAAAAAGGCAAGGATCCATACCATCCAACCAGCTACAGGTCCATTAGTCTTCTTAATACTATGAGCAAAATTTTTGAAAAAATAATACTCACTCGCGTAAACTATCACCTCGAAGAAAACAGCATCCTTAAGCCACAACAATATAGTTTTAGAAAAGGTCACTCTACGCAGCACATGATGCTTAGTTTTTTTTTAAATTTCAATCGAAGAAAACATACTGGAGCTGTTTTCCTCGATGTAGAAAAAGCCTTTGATAGTGTCTGGCATGTAGGACTGCTCGGAAAACTAATAAATTACAATTTCCCAAGAGGGCTTATCCATTTCATACATTCTTATCTCTCCAACAGAAAATTTTCAGTCAAAATAGACCAGACACTTTCAAAAGAGAAACCCATCCGGGCGGGTGTGCCTCAAGGAAGCATTTTTGGACCCGTATTCTTTATTATTTACGTTAACGATATCCCTGAGGTCCCTGAAGTTACAATTGGATTGTATGCAGACGACACAGTACTATTTACTTCTTCTTGGTCAGTTCCGAAAATCTTAAGACTGTTTAAAAAAGCTCTTGAAATCTTGGAGGCATGGGCTAAGCTTTGGAGAATAAAAATGAATGTAGCAAAGTCAGAATCAATTCTTTTCTCAGTCAGAAAGCATGCTAAAATAGATCCACCAAAAACGTTTAATGAACCAATAGAATGGAAAAATTCCGTAAAATAACTAGGGGGGAAACTTCATAAACGTCTTCATTGGAAGCAGCATATCCACGAAACTAAAGGGAAAGCTCTCGGGGTTATCTCGCGTTTAAATCCTATTATTAATAGACACTCGAGTCTAAAACCTGAATATGTTATCCTGATTTACAAAATGTTTATTCGGCCAATCATAACCTATGCCTGTACAATTTGGGGAGTTGCGTCAAAACGCAACTTTAATCAGATTCAGATCATTCAAAATAAATTCCTGAGACGTATCACAAAAACGCCTAGATATACCAAGAACTCTGTCCTTCATAGAGAATTCCAATTACCTTACATTTTAGAGTACATTAAAGGAACCGCCACTAAATTCTATGAATCTACATCACTATCACCTTTTGAACATATCTCGTCCCTAGCGAAATATCATTTTGATCCGCTTCGCAAACACGCGATGCCAAAAGACTTCCTCATGAAATAAGTCAACCAGCGACTTTCATTTTCGACCCCTCTACCCCCTTTCCACTCTTCTTCTTTACTTTTCTTTCATAAAATAAATCATCAGATTTTGCGGTTTTCTCCCGCTTGCGAGTTTTTTTGCCACATATAACAAACGTCAATTTACATTCAAGTCATGTCAAATTTCTCTCAGATTGTGTAATAATGCCCGAACGGGTAACGCACAACAACTTCTTCCAGTCCGATCATTCTTCGGGGAGATCATAAATCGCGAGTGCGCGAATGGCGCGCCTTCGCCGCGCCATCCGCCCACTCTCGTGCATTAGATCTTACAAGAGGGGGCGATGATTGGGGCCCCCTCATCCCCACCCCTTTTTTTCCCCCGAGAGACACTTGTCCGCATAGTGCTCACTTCGATGCTACTAAAATAAACGCAAGTTTATTACGTTACAGCGTTTACCTTATTCGCAGACCCCCACCTTCTAACGCTTGCATGCCACCTTCACAGCAGCGTCACACCCGATCCCCGTTACGGAAAGGATAACTCCCGCGTCGGTAGCTATCGCCATCATCGCAACGTCGCTCTGGATACCCTGGACCACCCAAACCACTCTTGTCCTTCTTTGAAGCAGATTTCCGTTACGGAGAGGATTACTCCCGTATCGGCGGCAATTGATGTCACCGCAACGTCGCCCTGGACACCCCTCCTCTGTTATTAAATAACGAGACACTTCCCTCTCGAATTAAATAAAGTAATCCCACTTTATTAAATTTTAAATAACTTATGAATCAGTCTCAACCCACAGACTGACCTCATCGTGTTGAAAGTTAATATATTTTATTGAAAGTTCATGTTTGTTAAAAATGCATATTTTTCAAGATTTACATCATTGGTTTGAAATTTAACATTTTTTGTGGACAATTCGGTTTTTTGGTTCAAAATTATTTTTTCTATCTGAAAATTGCAGTTATCCATTTTTGGTTAGAAATTTACCCTTTAAAAGTTAAAAATTCAACTACTTGGTAGAAAATTCATATATTTTGTTGGAAATTCGTCTTCCTGATAAGAAAATTAATCTTGTTTGTTGACAATTCAATATATACTTCGACTTGAAATCTTAGGAATTAAAAGTGTTTCATATTGCATTCAATATACCCAGTGGGCACAAAACCATAAACATCCCAAGAACGTCCTTGGGACTTCCCTAGGACGTCCAATGTCAGTCAAATGAACGTCTATAAGACGTCCAATGTTCTAAACATGTCCTAAAGACGTCTTAAAGACATAGGACGTTCTCGGGACATCTTTCGTACTGACATTAGACGTCTTAAGAGCATCCCTAAGACGTCCAAAAGACATGTTCCAAAAGACGTCTTAGGGATGTCCCGAAGACATCGCGAGGACATCCTTAATTTTTTTGCCCACTGGGTAGTATTTAAATTAATTGTATTTGAAAGAATTTATTTCTCCATATCATTAACCTATTTTCGTGAAAAATCACCCTATTTAATATGTCTAAAAGTGAGTTTTACATAAAGCCTAATACGAGGGGTTATAAAACTTGACGGGCGTAGAGTAAATTACTAATTTGAAAAAATGAAAGACCCTGTGATCCTATTCATCACCTTCTTACCTAAAAACTAGCTGTATAAAATGTGAACCCAAAATGCCGGAAAAGACATGCTTTTCTAGATTTACTTCAAAATGTTTGCTGGTATTGGAAAATTATTACAATAAAAGTTGTCCATCTCTATGAAGTACATATTTTTGGTTCTATCCATTTTTTTACCTTTACATATAAGAGGACTATGAAAAAAATGAATCACCATTTTTAAACCCTTAAAATCCCTGATTGGATAGTTTTGCTCTCTTATCACAAAAGTTCCACAAAATTAATTTAAAGAAACAAATCAAATTAAATTTTTTTTCGATCCTTGTTAGGAAATTTTGCACAAGTACGAAAAAGTAGAACTACTTGTATTTTTACAGGCAAATACCAATAAATATAATAATTTTTAAAAAAACTAAGAAATTCAGGTGGCCATTTTAATCGAGGAAAAAAGTTCCCGGTTCGCAAAAAATTATTGAATTCTTTTTAATTCTTGGGAATTCTTTTGATTAATTTTAGCTTCCGAATTTGTATTTGGGGACATGTTACCGATGAGACATTTAATTATACTTCAATTTCTCACTTTTAAAGTTCTAAAAAAACATAAGTACATATTTTTAACATAGTTATACTACTGAGATATAATCTACTAGGATTATTCACAAAAATATACGTATATCTTACAAGGGAGTGCCCAAATATTTGACTTATCATTTATTAAAATCTTTATATATTTAATTCTTTTATAAACTTGTATTCAATTATGCAAAAATAAACATTTTAACTCTTCTTTTTTTAATGAAAAACAGTTCGGTTTTTCGAACTTGTTTCACAAAGAAATTTATTTTCTACGAATGTTATTAATTTAATAAATTTTTTTAAGTTTCGCAAAAATATTCGAAATCAGAATATAAATGGAATAGCAA
>CAKNWT010221893.1:1980-12814 GCA_932066315.1 Andricus coriarius
AACTCGAAGCACTCGTCTACGTTTTCACACTCGCTTCGCTCGTGCGCTAACCACCGACTCATGCTTCGAGCCTCCGGCTTATGCTGCGATATTCACACTCGTACACAATTATCTATTTTGCGCACTTGTATCACAAATAACTATTATATGCTTAAAATCGTTCTCATAATTGAGAATATTTTTTTCTGTTTTAAAGATATTTCTTTCCAAGAATTGTTATTTCGTCTGAAAATATAATTTTAGGTTCAAATTTTCATTTGAACAATTAATATTTTATTTTGCAACTCGTCAAATAAACTGTTATCTCCGGATCGTAATGCAGAGGCCAGGTAAAATTTTTGTAAAGTATTCCCTTGCCAGCATGAACAATGGACAACTTACGTTAAAATAACTGCTGGTCCTGAGAAGGGCCGATTAGTTTCGTTTCGGCTTGGCTTGAAGTTTTTTAATCGTGTTTGGTGTCAGGTATAATCTGCCAAGAACGTAGGCTAGCTGGTTTCTGGTGGAGATTCCGTTACGGGAGTTGGATTTTGCTGGGCGCATGGTACCGGTTTCGGTAAACACGTCGTATTCTTCGGGACGGGTTGTTCCCCTTGTTAACTTAAAGTGTCCTTCGCTGGAAAAAGTTTCCGTTGCTACCCTGGGCGTTTAGAAATTTTCGAAAGACTTCCTATGGGGAGCACACCTTCTTCGGCGACACTCCCTGAGAATGCAACCTCCTTCTTCGCACCTGCTCGTAAGCGATCTTTCTTGGCTGAATTTTGAGATTGAATACCGTGAGGGCTATCTGAAATTCTGCGACTATGTCCGACTCTTTCAACATTTGGACTTTCTTTAGAGCATTTGACCGGGCTGTTCCGTGGACTCGGCTCCAGTCATGAGATCGAGAGAAGAATGCTACCAGTGCACTGGTGCACTGTAGTGGGGAATTTCGGGGATCCCGGGGTTTATCTGGGAGTATCAAGCAAGCTTAAAGAAAGCTCAAGGTTATCCCTCCGTGACCAGATACTTCAAAGAGTGACAAGTCGTGGTTGTGTTATCGTTTTGCTGACAACTGTTGATTGTACTTCCTTCCAAGCTCTTTCGTTGTGAACCTCGCTGAGTTTAGCTTCTTCAACTAAATTCATTCGAACTTCTACGTCCACGGTTTGGGGCATCTCTGGATATCCGCATTATTTTATGTCAGCATATGTCCTTCGGGGTCCACTAAACAGCTCGTAAGTTGGATGACAGATTAATTCCAGAGAACGCTGGGTCCGATTTGAGAAAAGACTCCAGTCCGGCTTTCTCGATGGCCTTCTGGGAATCCTCCAGTAGAGCGAAGATGCGATATTCTTCTTCACTTTACACTTTTCTCTGTTTTTCTCGCTGCTGAGCGTTTAGATGCTTCCTGCTCCTCTACCGGGAAGAAAGAAATCCGAGTATAGGACCAAGTTTGAACCGTGGGCCCCCTGACTACCGAACTAATCCACTCCTAGCTCGCAGGGTAGTTTGCGCGACTATCCACTTCCGGTCGTAACTGAGAATTCAATTCGGCCAGCAGTTTCCAGTGACCACCAACGACCAGACCCCAGCCGGGACTGTAAGTAGCCAGCGCCCGGTGAGCTGTCCCGAAGTTCCGTGCGAGATGATTTAATTTATGAGGAGTGATGAGGTCGAAGGCCAGCTCTAACAACCTACGGGAACACAACCCTCAATTCGGGAGAATGTAAGTCGTACTTGTTCAGATTCGTAGTATTACCTTGAGCTACAAAATAATGGCTGTGTAAACTTATGCGACTTCAATCACTCAGAAACTCGAATTTGTAAAAAAAACTCGAAGTTTAAATCGCATTCTAACTTAATTTTAGAACTAGGCTCAATTGCGTCGTTCTGTAGAAAAACCACCTAAGTTGATTTTAGTGGTTTTTCTGGAGTACACTTTTAATTATCTGTGGCATTGTAACAGTTAGTTTGTCGAATTTCAGAGCAATTTCTTCATTTCTCAACATGCACTATTGAATTTTATATTGCGTCCTGCGACCCGAGACAAACCGCACCGCACTATTCCGGTTCTCTGGGGCGTGTACGCCGCGTGCTAGATTCTTCTCTGAATAATAAAGTAAAAGGTGGAGTGGGGATGGTATGGGGAAATTCAGAAAGGTACACAAAATATTTGAAAGTGTTTAAAAAGTTATTAGAAATGTTCAGCGTCGTACACAAAAATGTAATTTTAAAGTAATACAAAAATCGGAAATAGGGCAGGGGGGGATGAAGGGTGATGATAGTAAAAGAAGTTTGTTAATCTCAAATTAACACTAAAATAAGTCTGTCTGTGGATAAATCACCTACTTCGATCATAACATTATGGTTTGTTGAAATTGTTACATAGCTTAAATATTTTATTATTTTATTTTATTGTCCAAGCGAGCATCTTCTTATTGCAAATGTTGTATGTTTTAACAATGTATTCTGGGTTGTAAAAATACATTTTGAAAAGTTTATATTACTATTTTGTGCCAAAGCCTAAGTCTACATTGGCGGTTTTACTAGAGAACGGCTCAGTTGTAGTTGGGAAGGCAAAGAAAATAAACTCAAGTTTTCTCTTCTCTTTTTTCTTTCGGTTTCGTTCAGACACTACTCTTTAGCAGGCGATCGCGTGAACGAACTTGACAGACGCTGATTTTCACAGAGTTTAGTGGTATTGTGGTAGTATCGGCGCGGTCGTAGGAGAAGGACCGGCCGTTTAACTGTACTGTGGCGGCTTTACTGGGAGCGCGGATGTCGTCAGTAGTAATGGTCAGAGTGGAGTCAGCCCACCGCTACTACTGAGGTTTGATGAATTTGGCTACAGAGTAGAGTCGCGGACTTTGTTCATTTATTGATATAAATTCAAAGATGACAAAACATTTGTAAAGTTTATAGTGGTAAGATTTAGAATTAAAATTTTAAACTGTTGAGGATAGTTGATAAATGTGAAATATTCCATTTTCAAATTATTTAACTTTGCACATGTCAATAAAAAAATATTCACCTTCTAATACTTATTTTTGAAATTACTATAATTATATTTGATGACCCTTCAAACTTTATATTGTATAACAAATTCTTTCTCCAGTTTTCACATATTCAACATGTTTCAAACTATTCCAGCTTCAAGTTTTTTCAAGAGTGCTGATTTAAAAATGACTATAGTTAAATGCACTTGAAACTTGTTGCACTTGCATGGTTATATTAGTGTTACGATACATTTAAATTTTTTTATTTTGTACGTTATTTATTTGTAAAGAATTTTTTAGGTGCTTCAATATTATACAGATTGATTTGATTATTTTCATTAATATTATTAAATGAATTATTGATTTTTGTAATTTGGAGTAATTATAGTAAATAATTTTGTAAGTGAATAAAATAAGACTTTCACTACACGCGGTAGCATATTTTAGCTTTTAATGTAGAATAATTTTGCAGATATAAAAAGGACAATTTCCCGCGTAATTAATATACTCTACTTTTTAGTATAGTATATTTAAAGAGGAAATTGGAAAAGGAAGAAGTTGGTCGAATATAGGGGGAAAAGGGGAATTTTAAAAAGTGAGAAATGCAGGGAAGTAGGGTACAGATGATTAACAATGATTACTGAATTTATTAATAAATTTAGTTTTTAGTCTTCCTATGCACAAACCATAACATAAATTGAAAGTCACTATATGCACTGAAAAAAGGTTGGTTGGGACGAATATTTTTTTATTAGTAGAGATGTTATTAACTGCGACAACTAGTTCGAAGGAAAAACTAACTAACCAGTTTTATATGGCAATACGACGCCGTTAGTACTCTTACGTACTTAAAATTAATAACGATAGTAATTGTAAGTCCAACAAATAAAAGTAGTCACACTTACTACAAATGTATATTACAAAAAATAAAAGTAATAAATGTTTCGAGTTTTGTTTCTTGGCGATATGGACAGAACTGGAACCTGAGCAGTGCTGCCAACATTTGCGCCGAAATATCCCTTCATATTTAAGATCGTCGCCATGTTTAGTATTTCGGAGGGGTTGGAGAAGTCGATCACTTTGTATATTTATTTAAATAGACTGAAAGTTTAGAATCTACTCAAAACTTTCAGATCAGAACATTACTTTAAAAAAGTCTAAGCTAAGTAAAAAATAGTTCATTCGTCAGACATGGAGTTTTCAAGATTTCATCTGAGTAATGTAAACTTGTTATACCGATGACAGATCAATATAATTAGAGAAAATACGTATTAAATCCACGTGGAATTACAGTAGAAATTCATTATGAATTCTCAAATCGTTTGGTAACAATTTTTTATCATGGTTCTGTATGTAAATTTACACCCTTAATGGATAAAAAGATATTAGGTTACTTACGTGAAATCTTAAAAGTTCCACTTCTCGCTCGAATCAAGTATCTTTTACCCACGTTTGGGTTTCTTGATTTAATAGAAATTTTCCAAGTTTTTCTACTCTCATTCAGGAGAAATTGACTTATTATTAATGACGTATTTTTCCATTCAGTAGTTGAAAATATAACAATTTTAATAGTTAGGAATGCTACTTCAGGTGTTCTTAGAACTACTAATTTGATTGTAAGGCTTAGCAATTTATTGGTACGACTTAGTACTTGAAGTAGTGAGTACAACTACCTGAAGATATTTATCTACCATCGGAAGTTGCTGCGGTAATAAGTAAAGCAGCAAGGACAACTACTAGCATTCTTAGAAATTAACCCCCCCTGCCTCTTGGGGGGGGGGTCAATTTGTTTGAAGTCGCTTTTCCCCCTCGAAAATAAAAAGTTTTTATTTCGGTTATTTTTTCATAAGTTGCGTATTTCTTGAGATATTTTGATGTCTCAAGTTAAAAAAAACACCTTGTATATATTACAAAATAAAGTAGTTTGCCCTACTACTTTATTAGTTGTTCCATCCAATTATTTTTTTCCGTACACCACCGCGCTGCCAAACAAAGTCACGTCAGTGCAGAGCTCTAATTCTTAAATATATGAGTAGGTGAACAAATCGTGCTCCTGAAATACGAAAAAGTATCAGTCGTTAATCTCACTGGCCGTTAATATTACACACCTAAATTCATTCATTCATGCGCCTTCCGTCTCTTTTTCCTATATCAGTTTACCGTGTTGGCACTGGTTTTGTGTCACTTACAAAAACATGGAATTGGTGTATTCGCGATTTACGGCCGAACGGAATGGTAGGACGTGGAAAAACAGGGAGAAGAGACGAAAGAGAAGGAACTGGAAGAAAAAGAGGATCGTATAGCTATCTCATATTTTCCCCGCCTGGAGAACTTCAGTAGGAGGATGCGTTGAACGTGCCGAGGAATGCCTTCTGATGTGTGTTGGTATCACTGGTTGCCGAGAAAGGAAAAGGCGTAGGAGTAGGAGAGGGTGAGAGAGAGGTAGAGACGTACTGTTGGGTTCGGTGGTCCTATCTGTCAGCGACAGGAGCCAAGTCAAGCAACCCTCTGGGACATAAGGCACCCGAAAGGGTGACAAGGGGTTGGAGGTGACTGTCAAAAGAGGGCTTCGGATGCCGAAATTGCCGCTTAAACATGACGCGCGCACAACCCCGGAGTCGAACTGCGAGATTGCGCTCGCCGACCCCTTTCCCCTGCATTTCAAACCTCTCTATATCTATGTATATTCGTTTCCACGAGTTCCCACCCTCTCCCAACCAAGTCGTTCGATAATATTGGATATGGAATCGCTCCGGCTACCCAACCCCTCTCTAAACCCCCATCTTGGAGACTTGCCCAATATACGGAAAAGTTATGTGGTGTTGGCAATGAAGGAAGATGCTGAGTTTCCGAGTTTCTTAACTTTCCTCACTGCTATTACATTCCTGAGCTTTACTGTAAATCGCCGAATGATATCTAACCTATAAATTCGACCTTACAAAATAACTTAATATCACTTTTCTCCTGTGGATCAGTCGACTACATTCTTGTAGCTCATGACGCGTCACCTGTTGTGATGTGACAGTTGTAGATCGAGTGATGATTGGGGCCTATGGGTACAGCGGGCACCCATAATCGTGGATGCTTTTTCGACATCTTTACGACTTCCTTACGAGAATATCCCGACGCCTCCATTCAATATTCGTCCATTTTCTGAAGTGCCATGTATGAGACTTTTTCTATACTTAATTGCTTATACACAGCGCATAGTCTCATACACGGCGCTTTCATCAAATAGACTCATATTGAATGAGGGTGCCGATGAAATGAATGAAGGGATAAGGAAGATAATGTCGAAAAATGATATATAAATTTCACGATCATTTGGTCAACTTTTGTGCGATTATTTTGAAATTATGTTTGCGTATAGGTATAATTTAATTCATTTTCATAAAAAATGATTAGCCGTTAAACTTAAAGTGCAACTCGTAAATTGAAACGAACTTGGGAAATCGAGGAGGATACGTATTTTGTATCATTTACTATTAATTTTGCGGAGAAATGAAATTTCAGATTCAAAACTCCAACTATTGATGAAATTTTGATGATATAATTTCAAATCGAACTGTTTTGGTATATTATTCTTGGTATATTCTTATGGAACACAATGAATACGAATATTTTAAAGAAACGGGATTTAGAGATTGAAAGCAAAGAACTTTCATGTTAGAAGCGACCAACCTCTCTTGAAAAGAAAAGGGACGAGTTCTCAAATTTGAGTTTAGTAGACTCAATCGTGGAAAGCGGTTGAACTTTGGAAATCGAAATAAAATCAGCTAAAAAGAGAAAAAAAAGGTCATGGAAATTGATAAATTTTTATAAATTCCGCGGGTATTCATGAAACTTTCGAGAACTTATGGAAATTTTATGGCATAATTAATGTAATTTTATGGAAATTAATGAAATTTTACGGAAATTTACCAAATTTTGCGAAGGTTATAATATTTTCTGAAAGTTCAGGAAATTTTGTGATAATTCTAAAATTTTAGAAAATTCGTGAAATTTTCGGAAATGTATAGAAATTTTCAAGAACTTCATGAAGTTTTATTCAAATTTAGAAAAGGATAAATGGAAAATCATAAAAACTTGTGAAATATGGATGCCTGTGAAATAAATTAAAACATACACTTTAAAGACATTTTCGGGAACTTTAAAAATATACACATTTTTCTCATTTATTGCTAAACTGCTGAAGGCTGGTGCCCTTCTCAGTATACAACACCAACAAATTATGACCTACGTCATCACTAAACTCTACACCTTATGACTACTAGCTACTTAATTTGGACATAATTTCGACTTACAAAAACATTTCTCGCATGAAGTTGGTAGTTGAGCTAACACTTTACACCATGAATAATAAAAACAATACAATAGCCTCAGAATAGAGTGCTAGAAGGGTGAATGATCTTAGAAAATTATGAGAAACTATAAGCGTAAGAAAGCTAGATATTTTATTTGTGCCTAAAACAAAGAAAAAGGGTTGCGACATTAAACCTATAAAAAAGAGGAGTTAAAAGGGGGACTTGAAATATGGTTAGGAGTAGATAGTAAGTCACATGGTAGTCGAAAGGTCGGTTTGATTATGAAAAAGAGAGCACCTCAAGAGGCATGGGTTTGTATCGTCCAAATTTTTGTGGGTTAGAATGAAAGTGGGAATCAGAAGATTATTTACCGTAGCATGCTACGGCCCAGTTGATGGTGAATGAAGTGAAGTAAAAGACTCCTCCTGGGATATTTTAAATGCTACAATATGTACTTGCAATCATGGTGAAAGAATCATTCTTCTAGGAGATATGAATGGATGGGTTGGTGTCCAACGCCAGCCCAGTAAAAAGAAACTAATTGGGGCGAATTTCGGCGAATAAACATTTTTGAATTCGCCCGAATTCCGCTTTCTGATTCGTTTAAACAAATTGAGCCAGCGCGAATTGAATGCAGTTCAATTCATTTTAATTCGTGGCCAAGGTCATTTAAAAAAAATTGATAAAAATCGCATACCTCGCGACTCGAACCAGCGATCCCAAGTGTATAAGTCCAGAGGACGACCACTGAGCTACAGGACTCATTGAATTAAATGAATGAAATTAAAATTAATTAGCTGACACTGAAATTAATTCGTGCTGACACAATTAAATTAATTAGGCCCCCTCAAAATCGTGCGCCGAATTTGGGCGGATAGCAGATTTGAAGAATAAATTACTTATTTCCGAATTTACGAAAATTCACGACTTGCTCCAATTCGAGATTGTCGCAAAACGAGATTCACGAAGGCTCCAACAAATTCTAATTAATTCGCCTCAATTAGTTTCTTTTTACTGGGAGGGTACAGAAAGGGCGGCAGGTAATTTTGAGGAAACAAAATAAATGGTAACGGAGACATAATGGATAGCTTATATTTAGAAAAGGGCTTGTTTCTTACAAATACTTGGTTTAGACATACGATGATTCACATGTACACCTGGTACAGAGGAGATAGCCACAGTTTAATTGACTTTGTTGTTTCGGCCGTAAAATAGATAGATAGAAAATAGATTTTCAGAATATGATATATGAACGCATGGATAGGGCAACTTCTTCTTTCTTTTTCCCCACACTCCTACAGAGGGGGGGGGGGGGATAATTAGCCTAGGTTTGGAGAAATCTCCTTGCAAATGAGTGCGCAACCTATTTGGCATAGGGCAACTTGATAGGCACTAATATGGAATAAAGATATAGAGGGCACATGGACTACGTTCCGGGACATCACTGTTAGAAGTGCGCCCGAAGTGTGTGGTGCTGCGGTTGTAGGAAGAATGTCTGGTGATGCTCAGATTCCTCCATTGCAAATTACAAATCGTAAAATAGTGTGCGACTTTTAACAAATGGTGCAGAAGAAGCTTTCTGTCTGGAGAGGTATCGTAGAAACATCTATTAGTCATGGATATAGATATTGTCGCAACGAAACGACTTTGTGAAGATGATCTCACATTTTGGTGCCCACAGGGTGATCCGTACAAACATATCTTCCACGGTAAAGTGGGGTCTAGTTTTAGAATACTAAATTTATTTTTCCTCTTGGCGGTTTCTCCGTTTGCACTTTTCCAAATCAGTTGTGCTTGCAGAGAACTCAATTTAAACTGATTTTTCAGTTCTAAAACGTTCGGGAAGTTTTCGTAGTTGTCCGGGTAAAATTTGTTCGGCTACTAGAATGCGCTGGAACATTGCTTTGCATCACTCTAGCAATACTGGACTGGGTAATCATTGGCAGAAGTAGATGCGGTCAGAGTGACCAAAAAAAATTCTGGATAGTACGCGGTTGAAGTGTACATGTTCATTTTCTTTTTCAAACTAATTTAGGTAGTGACCAATTTGAGGTGCAAGGAACGGAACTGGTGTTATGAGTGACCGGAAGGCCTCGAAATCGGACGAGACGCCACCGTACATGAAAACCAGATATAAAGAGAAGAAAATCAATTATGATCCGAAAAACAATCGGAAACAAATATAGTGAAGGTGTCGTTTGGGAAAAATTTAGGTCGTAAAGAGAGTTTAATATAGAGCGTGATAGTTCCAAAGGATCGTCAGCATCCAACGATATTGTCTCTTTTAACGATAGCGTGAAAAATTCAATTAGGCAGGACATTTTCAGCAGTGCAGCGAGAGTGGAAGGGGAGTTGCACTGTCAGACGGAGACAGCACAAAGGATGGATCAGAAGTAAAAGGCAGGGCTGCAAAAGGAGGGTAGCCACAGTGCCGGGCGGTACTCAAAATCGTTTGACGAGAGACCATCGAGCAAGATGATGGAAGTGTTACCATCGTTTAATCTGGTCAAGAGCGAGCTTTAAATGTGGGATTGGCTAAGAAAGATAGAGGACTACGCTGAACTCTATGGATGGAAGTAAGTTGCAAAAAAGTACTGCATTCTCGTGAAAATGACAGGTGTCACAAGAGTCAGCGTGGCAGCCTGCCACCAGGACAGCGCACATGGGATGAGTTGGAGGCAATTCTTATCGAGCCATATTCATGCGACGATAGTGTAGTTGCAAAGCGAAAGTTAGACCAGGAGTGCTCTAGAAACGGAGTATTTCCAGGAATAAGTGAAAAAAGTATAATAAGGTAGGGATGTCGAATAGATAGATCGTTGAGTGGGTGGTGCAAGAATTCATGAACGTGCGATTTAGAGACTACTTGGCAAGAAATGACGAAAGAATATATGATTGTAGTGATTTGGAATAGTAGAAACAGTGGTGTTGGTAAAATACTAAATTTGCGGAAAAATTTCAGTAGTGGTCGTAGTGAATATCCAAACAGTGACAGTTGGAATTAAAGTGATAGTAATAGTTGAAGTGACTGGGATAATAACAGTGAGAATAGAAACAATAATTATAATAATTGTGAACGAAGGATGTATTTCAAATGTAAGAAACAGGGTCATCGTACAAACAGGTGTTCAAAACTGCAAAGCACTAAATGCAATAAGTGTGAGCAACCGGGCCAAAAGGTAGAAAGAATGTACTAGAATCGAAGACCAATGATAGTGAAAGTGTGAGTAGGCAAGTAAGGTAAATTAAGGCGGGGGTGAAGAGATTAAAATATTATAGAGATATTTATGTCAAGGGAAGAAAATTGTAGGTTATCTGGACATAGGAAGTGAATTGGTATCAAATTGAAAATATGCAGTAAAGGAGTTAGTATTTTCCTACATTAAAACTAGTGATAGACTACGGGGTTATAGCAATGAGTGCATAGTAAAAGTAGTTAGCAGTAGTAAAAGCAGTTATATAAAAGCGAGATACTGGAGAATAAGTTAGTAATAGTGATTGCTTCAAGACAGCAGAGCTGTTAACAAATAAAGTTATAATTTTGGAAAGAAA